>JAZDUH010000136.1:22190000-22422500 GCA_036419115.1 Scarus forsteni | reverse complement strand
TCACAAAGTAGGGATGTGATTCACAGGGTGGCTCATTGTCCAATTTGATATGCTACTAATGGTCACAATACAGCAATACTGTGATCATAATTAAATATCAAAGGATTATTAGACAATATGACACATTATCTGACAGATGGAGGAACATAAAATGACTCAAATAAGGAACACTTTGTATAAATATATCATTTACCAAGTTAGCACCATTTTGACAGTATTTGAAACAGACAGAGAGAATAATGTCCCTGTTATCATTTTGTTAATTGGATTTAGATATTATTCAACTGCAAATACCACCTACCAACAAAATATACTTCTTTTAATAAAGACATCAAATTAATTCAAGAGTTATTAAGACACTATCAACTCATGTATGCATACCTGTTAACATAGTGCATTTTATGGTTTTATAAATAAATACAAATCTTTTTTAATAGCCTCAACTGACCTACCTAATTTTTTTTGTTTGTACATCAAATGCATATATTTTAGTGTTACCTACAACATGTGCATTCTAACTGGTCTCAGAGTTTCATCTTGTTTTCTCCACTCTTGTATAGAGGCATTATTTAGTGAGAAATACACAGACCTTCTGATATCAAGTTGCGTTACAGTAGGTCGCTGATAAACAAGGCACAGGCCTTACTTGGCATTGCCCATAGAGTTATTCATTTCACCCTTGTAAATATCACAGACAGTCTGAGAAATAGGTCCCGCAGGTAAAACCCATCACAGTGAGTTTAACTTTATGGAGAGCATCCTCAGTCTTGTCCCTTACAGCAGCATAAAGGACATTTATTTTCCTTTGGGATTCAAAAAAGGTGAGAGAGAAAGAAAATACATCAATACTTGGAGCCAGCTTATGATCATAAGGTTTCTAATAAAAAATACCAGCATTGGGGTGCTGGTTTGGCAGAGTGGTTAGCACCCCATGTACTTGCTTCTGCCGGTCCAGGTTCAAATCCCGCCTGTGACCAGCTTGCAGAGTGTCTTCCCCTACTCTCTCGCCCCCTTTCACAAGCCTATCCACTGTCTCTCTCCTATCAATAAAGGCACAAAATGCTCAAAAAATACATTTAAAAAAAAAAAAATACCAGCATGAAGATGTATTGCCATTTCAAGATTTTGTCCAACCTCTACCGCAAGTAGCTCCAGATGAGGGGCACCAAGTGATTTCTGAACAGAGAAGTACTTTTAAAGTGCCTCAGACAATGCTTCTGTGTGCTGTTAACACTTTGTGAACTCCTTTACTCCATACAGCAGGCTAAAATATGAAGAAATGATACTGCTGGTTTTGATCCAAAATTACTGACTGCAAGACTTCCTCTTGATCCACAACTGGTGTTCTTCCTACCCTGCCCCAATATGTCTTCACACACTATTGGAAAAAATGTGATCAAGATAAATGCTAGAAAAAATAGCCCTGTTACTAGGGGTGTAACGGTACATGTATCCGTGCCGAACCGCTCGAAACGGACGTTCGGTTCAGCACAGTGCTGTACTCAAACGAGTACAGTAAGTTTACGTTAGCTGCTGCACATGGCTCTTTAATATTCACGGGGGTACTCGTCTACGATTGGCGTGGCTAGGAAAGGCTTTTTAATACTCATACTCATGAGGAAAGTGGTCTGTGACGTGACGTCCCACGGCGAGCCAATCAGAAGACGAATATCAAAGAGCTTCCATAACCACAGGAGCCTGTGTGTGAATTGTGCATCATGGCTACTGCTAGTGATCAACCGGAGCTTGAAGAACCTCCCCATCGCTGAAATCTCATGTTCTGGGAACACTTCCTGGTGAAATATTGCGGCGGAGAAAGACAAGTGGATACAATGAAGGCGGTGTGCCAATAGGTTCAACTAAGGTCGGGTATTTTTCTGGCAGCACGTCAAAAATGCCAGCTCACCTGAAACGGCACCACTCATTCAAGCATTCAAGCAGCCTCTGCCAGACAATTTAGAAAGGGCCAAAGAGATAACAGCATCCATCAGCGTTTTTATCGCATAGGATCTCAGACCATATTCAGTTGTGGAAAATGTTGGTTTTAAACACATGCTAAAGGTGATTGAGCCCCGGTATAAAGTACCCAGTTGTCCACATTTAAGCCAGGAATTTAAAAAGAAACTCATTATTTTTAATTTCATACATTAGTTGTTTATTTAAGTTATTATTATTATTGGCAAGCAGCACATTGAATATATTTTGGTTTTCAGTTCGTATAATTACACAAATTTTTGGTTTAATAAACATGCTAAACAAGCAAATGGTTTTGCGTTGTTCCCATACTGTACCAAAAATGTACCGAACTGTGCCCCCCCCCCCCCCCCCCCCAAACAAGGTACGTACCGAACCATCATTTTTGTGTACCGTTACACCCCTACCTGTTACCATAATAGAGGGATAAAGCTGTCAAGATCTCAAGAGAACAACAAAAACAAATAAATAAATAAAACATATGGATGTTTTTCTGTGGGCTCTAGTATATTCCATACTTTATTATATCCAAAGTCTTTGTGTGTCAGAGCAAGATCATAAAGAGGGAAACATGGTCTACAATCTTTCACTCAATTGCACAGTTTAGCTGCACTCACAACTCTTTCAGGCCACCGGTAATAGAGTTGACCCTCTGACTGCTGCAAAAAGATGTTTAGATGGATGGATGACCGTCTGGGTGAAGGGATGCATGCTTGAATTGCTTACTGATCGTCTGGGGAGCAGGTTCAGTGAACAACAGAGAACCTGTCCAGTCACTGTGTCATGACAGAATGACTTATGAGGCAACCTGCATCATTCGTTAGACCTGCAGGCAAACAGCAACTGAGCTGGACTGTAAATTAAAGTAAAAGGTTATGCATCTAATGAACAGTCCGAGTAAAAGAGAGGTGTAGGAAAGAGATGTAGAGGAGAAGGAGAGAAAGAAGCAGAGCAGCTCCTGAACTGTGGATTATTTAACAAACTGTAAATACATGGGCAAAAAAAGAGTGAGTTTTTATGGTAGATCCAAATAATTCAGAGGGATACAAAGTAAAACAATATTGTTTATATTAACATAACCTGTGTGAATGCAAATTATCCAAAGATAAATTATGTGAAATTATTGATCTTATTGGGAAAATATGATTTATTTACGTTATTCAATCTAAACAGTATTTTCACAATTATTTTTCTCACAAATATGTGGTTTACTGTTACATGTTGACATTGTGCGACTGGATGTTGATTAAGATGCCTGTGTCCCATTTTTGTGTTAAGCCTTTGTAGAACCGACTTGGTTTTTGTTATTTCAGCAGCAAATAAAAGCAAAACATTGGTTATTATACTGCATATAGCAATTAAGCTAAAACTTTTTCATTTTAGAGACATATATATGTTGCATACAATATCATTACTTTTTTTTGATCGAAGCCTTAGATGTACTTTCATTCATACACTTAATTATCTCATGGGCTGCATAGCGGCACATGGGTAAATCATGTTCTTTGTGCCTGTGCCTGGTGGTCTGACTGTCACTACATAGAAAGTGGATGGACGTTTAACTCATTATAGTAAATAATATTTTGTTATATTACTAAATACCTGGACTTGTGTCATTATTTTCAAACTACAGTTCTGTTTTTTCTGCATTTATATTTTAGGAAAACATCTGTTCCTATGTCGAAACAAGATACAACAAGTCACAATCTGAAGAAAGCTGATATTTACTTGCTATCTATGGTGTTCGGTAAAGTACATTTCTTCTCAGTGTTTATTTACTTTTTGGATCTATCTTGCAAAACTTGTATAATGTAACTTGACATGCCAGATGGCCTGTTTCACATATTCATGGATTTTACTTGTCAATTTGGGCAACATCCCAGAGACAATGTTGGTGAAGAGCAAAAGCTCAATACATTTGGAAGGTGATTGAAGAATCTTGCTTTCAAGTACAGCTCAACCAGGCTCATGGCAGCCAACTCTTTCTCGATGCTGATGGCATGATCATTTTCTGTCTGGGAACCAGATATCTTAAAACTTTAAAGATGGATATTCTGATTATGGACATGTGATGTAGAAAATCCTCCAAATTTGAAAAGTTCTGTATCTTGTCTCCAATAAGGAGGTCCTCCTCATTAAATGATAAAAACCTGAATCTTCTCTATCAAAATCTAAATTTAATTTAGCAATACTTCTACCATTTTTATAAAACGTATAAGTATTCAGCTTTAGAACTCTCAAAGATGTTTTGGCAGAATTCATGACTTTATATTTAATGAAATTGCCTCGATTCCCACTCATATGCTGACTAGTGGAGTGTGTGCGTTGGTGGATGAAAGTGTAGATGTGAGGGCACTTTGCAGGTAGGCTATAGAGGGGTTATGAAATTACTTTGCACCCCCGGCTCTTTCATTTTTGCTGACCCTCTGTGCACTGATCTGAGCACAGTGGAGGTGTATGTGTGTTTCAGTGTATTTTCAGGAATAATATCAGCCCTCGCATCTTTTCATGATACATTTGTGTGTTTGAGACGTATGATGTGTGAGATTAAAGGCAAGAGTCAGAGGGAGTTCATCCTTACAGCTATAGTGCTTTATTTCTGTCATTTGTCTCATCTTCATCTGAAACACACTTTACCTTCAGCTAGCATTAGCATACATTAGCATCTTTAACACCGTCTCAACCCCCTACATGCCAGCTATGTTGATCTATCCTGCAGTGCATATGTCATTAAACCTGATTACAAAAAAACATTCTGAGTTTATGCAATTATAAACCATCTTCTGTGTCTTTAATTTAATCATTGGTGTCAGTGTTTTTGTGAATCTGACAGTTTCTCTCTCAGCTACACAGTACGGCTTCTCATTATCTGAAGTCCTGGTGGCTATGAGAGGACTCTCTGTGATCACACAGTGCTCACAAAGGGATCTGAAGGAAGAGAGAAGTTTCAAGACAAATGAAACACCAAGGATAGAGACAAACTCAGGAAAATGTACGTGAAGCTATAATTCAACTTAAGCTGAGTGTCAAAGACTGCTTACACATCCACTGCTTCCTTGTAATATTTTTAAGTTGAGGCCTACATCCACCAAAGTCTGTGCTCCATTAGATCTATTCATGAAACAGTAAGAACAATAAGCCATCTTTTTCTCTTCATGGACTGATTTGACATTTAAAAAGGGAGAGCTGTTTGAGATGAACTTCACTCCACTACCTGAAAAGCACTCTGAGAGCACATGCAGCTGATAGACATGAATACATTTGGTCAATTGCTACTGAGAAGCACAGCACATGAATGCGATTCAGAGACAGAATTTAAGATTTTAGTAGCAGCATTTGCCTCCTTAACCAGAGGAACTGGCACACTGAGCTGTTCCCTCGCCCTCTCTTTAACTCTCCTTGTCACTATTTGCTCTTTTACAGGTCTTTAGTTCTTGTGTTTTGGACTGCTCTGGGTCGCTGGTGTAGAGGGCCTGCTGCTGTGGACTTGCGTAGCTTCAACCACTGATATTACTAATATTAAGCCTTTTATTTATAACATTTCTACTGTAATAAAACATCATTTTACATCTATTCCCTTTTATTTAAATAAATTTACTTAACCTATTATTGGCATAACTTTTACTACAGCAATAGACCGGATCAGTAATTTCTGTTACACAATCATTTAAAGATGCTAACATGAATACACAAGCAAGAGAAGATAAATTTGTCATAGCATGATTCACAGGCAGAGAAACCTGATATGAACAAAGTTATGGTCAGGGTAGCTATGAATGTATAGTTGGCGGCATAACATTTTCATTTTAGTCCTGCAGTTTCTGACAGCTCCCTGTTTTCTGTGTTTCTCTCAGTCCTTTCAGAGACCCATTATGCCTTTGTCATTTCAATATGAGTCTGTATCTGCTTAAGATTTCCTGCCTTGCCAACTGTTACTTGTGCACAAAGTTAAAAAGTGCTGTGCTCATGTTGGGTACATGTTGAGTCTTTACTTATCGTGTAATAATAAAGGAACAAGACTGCTGCATTGCGAAATGATAAAGTCTTAAGAAAAATACTGGATATGCATCTAGATATGGATCACCACCAAAATCAAATAGTTCTAACTTGTGCCATGACCATCATTATCTGAATATTTAATCAAATTCTGTTGCTGCATTGATAAGCAACTTCACCTTAAAGCTCTTGTAATAGTGGGATTCAAGTCACTTGCAGACACTAGCACACATAGGCCTGCATGAAGTGCTGTCCGTGTCTGTGGGTGTATGTGTGGAAGGCAGTGCCAAAGAGATGATGATGGAGTTCCTCAGAAAGAATAATGACTGTGTCCCTGCAGGGCTGTAGGGGGATGCCTCTTCTCCCTCCGTGAGACCATGAATGTGTGAGTGTGCGGTGTTTTTATACTTTATAGTGCTGCCATTTCAAGTGTCAACAGTAAACAATGTGGCCTTGAGAGACTAAATATATGCACTTCTACAGTGTTTGGAAGAAAATAAAGTCATAATGGTGTTAGTATTTTTGACTGACCATTCAGAGTGAGTAATAAAAGGGGAAGAAAGACTTAAATTTATGATGAAGAATAATCAATATGTCCTTTGATTAGATTTAAGGATGTTGAGGTCCATAAGGCACAGCTATTAAATAATGCCACTTCAGCCTGTATTTTTGTTCACACTCACATGTTAAGATATCAGTTCCTTTTTTAATATCTTTGAAAATACTTGATAAAATGTCCAGACTGACAATAAAATAAGCCCAACTTACATATTGTCTGAAAAAAGGCACACATGTATGTTGAAAATAAGAAAAGGGATAGCTTCAATAGTTAGGTAGGAGAACTTAGGTCATGCTGATCTTTTATATAAGTTATAATTTATGTTTCAAAAATCATACAGGCCAGTAACACTTCAGTCTTATGTCTTGACAAAAATAAATAAAATGTAGTAAAATGGTGATGAATCTGAGGCTGAGTGGATTTCTTGGCTTGGGTTTTAAATCCAGGTACGGGCCCTTTAAAAAGCCCTAAATAATGATTAGAAGTGCTCAGAGAGCACAAACCTCCACCAAGGCTTTTATTTGCAATGTTATTAGTGAAAATGTTAAGTGCCCTGTCCCCTAACATTAATATATATATATTTTTAATCCCTGAATCAACATCCAGATGTGTATCACTTCCAAAATCAAAATGCTTCATAATTGTGCCATGAACATCACTCTGGAAGAATACCATCAAAGACTTATCCTGCACAAAGACAGTCAGACAAACAAAGAAACACTTCCTCTTTGCAGAGGTAATAAATTAAAACAAGATCCAAAATGTTCCAACAGGCAAATGTCTTAAAACCCTTTATTCAAGCACCATCAGTTCTAACATATATATGACTACACTGTCCAAATTGGCAGGAGATGTCCTCCCCCTTAAACCATAAAAATTAAAACTTTGGCGCAGACATAATGAGTCAAACTGGGGCCCGGCATACCACAACAGCATATCCAGCCCAGCATAGTGTTCAACATCGTCTTCACTTTCTCAGACAAAGAAATGTGCTGGTAGCTAGAAAAACAACTCTTGACCCGCTCTATTCCCAGAGCGGCTCGTAGCAGCAGCCCCCCTCTCTCACTAACCCCTTCTTCTGTAGATTGTATAAATAAATGATGAGACAGAACCCCTCTACTCTAAACCCTGAAACCCTTCTCACACACTCTCACAAACCCTACCCCCACCTCCCTTATATTCCCATACAGGCGGTCTATGACTTGACCTCATAAAACCAGTGCATAAATCCAGTGAGCAGGCCCCCACATTTGTTGACAGCGGAAGAACACAACAACGCAAACATGGACTTGATTACCTGCACTGGCATCCTTCACAAATCAAGACTTTCATTAAATACACACGTTTTCCTTCTTTATTAAAGTCTGTCTCATGAAATCTGAAAATGAAGAACAATTTCATTATACAATTAATAGCTGTGTACATACAGAGAGCAGCTTTCAGCAATATTTGTTTTACTAAAGTTCTTGTGAGGAATTTTATAAAAAATGGCCTAAAGCAATACTGTTACCTTTTTATATGCTCTAAATCCAAAAGAGACCATGAGTATAAAGACTCAATCTATCTTTATTCTGAATTTGAATGTCTGAGAGGTGTGACTGTGGAGAAGGCCAAATAAAGTGATTAAGGACATGCTGTAGAGCCTTTGTGTGCATGGCTTAACAAAGGTTCACAATGAGTGAAATATTACACATATAACAGACAGTAAAATGAGACTATTCATAAACCTTAAAGGTGCTATGAGGAGAATCTATTTCCGGTGACATAAAGACTCTGCTACCCATGAGCATGCACGGCGACTGTCATAATGCTGCATTCCAGTAACCTCGGAAATGGGAGTGACATCATCTCCGACTTATTGCCGTTCCAGTTGAAGTCAGAAAAAAACATGCCGATCTACCAGGCTATTGCTAGCACGCCCTGCGTTGTTGTTCACAAATATCACATGAAGAATGCGATTATCACTATGGCAGCATTTTTGTAAATATAAGTCTAACAATACTATGTATACAGCTGATCTAGAGCGACACACCCCAGTCAGGAGTGCAAATAAATTGATTAATACAGGAGCTAAATAACTGTTCACACTGGGGGCATCCATCTTCGATTGTCAACTCGGGGGTGGCGAGGTTTCACCGAGTTCCCAGTAGGAAATTCCAACTTTGGGGGATGTTCCAGTTGCAGTTTCCTACTTGGAACTTGGAAATTCCTACTTCTGACTACAACTGGAACGCACCAAAAGACATGACCCAAACTAAAGCGTGTGTGTGTTGTGGTGGTAATGAATGAAGCTCAGACCTTCCTCAGAACTCTGCATTACTTTACAGCTTCTTTTGTCAGCGACTTACAGGATGCAAAGCGACGAGGTAATGTATCTCTTTCTAGTTACGTAGCGGTAGTTTTTGTTGTGTGACAACAAGCAGTTTTTGGAAAACTTAGTATCATAGTTTTGTAGCCGGCTATATATCGCTACTTACAGCCCGGTGCTCTAAGACGTGTCCGAATAATATAAATTTGCTCTAGTTTTAATTGTCTTGTTCCCAAAGTTGAGTATCCAGGCCAGTCCAGCTCTGTTCGACCCGACCGCGAGGCTAAGGAATAGCATTTATAGATAACCTATTTTGATGCTATAAAACTCATCTTAAAGTGTGTATTTCGATCAGGCATATATCTAAAAGTGAGACTTTTTTGTAATTACTTAGAAACTCCTAACAGTCCCTTTAATATCAAAAAATCCTCAAATGAGCCTTTACATTTCAAAAGGGGTTATTAGCATGAAAGTTGGTGGACCAAGCATTTCAGGACAGGTGGGAGCACAGGCCAAGTCGGCACTTTACCTTTCATCATTCCTGGTGATTCGTCTAACTTATCACTACGTTATTCATTGGTCTACACCACACGTGATAAAGTTTAAGGTTGGCAAGGGTCACCAACCCCTTTCAGCTGTGTTACCAACCTGACAGCTGCCCAAGTCCCTCTGATCCAAGTCCCAAGCATCAAGTCATTTGGTCTAAGTCTCAAACAAGTTTCTTCTGTTGTTCTGTTCTGTTGTTGTCAAATCGAGTAACAAGGTTATGTTGAGTCAGTCGAGTCATGTTACAAGGTAATACTGAGTCAAGTCGAGTCAGCCACAGGTTGTCAAGTCAAGTCGAGTCACAGGCTATGTCAAGTCAAGTCCCTCACCACTGTTCCCCAGTCCACTCAGTCCATTCAGGTTTATATGTTGAAGAGAATAATCCTATCTTCCTAAGGTCAGTGTCAAAGAAGAGCATGCAGACTAGTCTGCATGGATTTAACATTACATGTCTGATTTTTTACACCTGGGTAGATGAGAAAGGAGACATTCCACTAAAGAAATGGCAAGTTTGATAAAAAAAAAAAACTTTTTATTTTGAACATTTTGCAATATTTAAATTGCAGGCTAAAATTGCCTTTCTGACATTTTTTCAAGTGTACTTTTTTAGAGGAAGCTACCTTAACAAAGGCAAATTTGCAGTTACAACAGTGCAAAGTGCTTCTGTGATCACCATAGTGCCTGCCTGTTTGCTACCAGCCTGTCAGTGCTTCTTGCTTACATAAAAAAGAGCCTGTCTGAAGCTGCTAGAGAGTGTGGCGTGCACACAAACCACTCTCGTCATACTAGACTGATATCCACAAGGAAAAAAATTGAATAAAAAAAAAAACATGTGCTACAATATTTCTGATTCATGTTGTCTCAAGTTGAGTTAAGTCTGTAGTCATTGTCTTCCAAGTCTGAGTCAAGTCTCAAGTTTTCACCCCCCAATTCCGAGTCGAATTGAAAGTTCTTAAATTAGAGCCTCGAGTCAACTCAAGACCAAATCCCTATTACTCGAGTCCAATTGTCTGTTACCAATGGTCGTGACCAGCGGTAGTGCCCTGCCCCAGAAGGCTTGCATTTTCCAAGCTACCATACCAACTTCCGAGTATATTTTGAATGGGACTTCAACTATCCACCCTCCTGTATGCTGCCTAAGGATACATGGCTGTCTGACCTAAGTACTTATAGACCCTCAAAATGTGAAAAAACAACCAAGTCCTTTGTTTTGTTGTTCACATGTCTGAATAAATGAAATTTGAAGTTTTGTTCCTAATTTGGACTTATTTTGACATTGATATGAAACATTATAGTGATATAAATATTCAACTAGGACCTCCACCCATAGGCATAAAAGCATGCAGATGTACTTGATCCAGGAATCCTCAGGGAAGGAAGGAGCTGGCTGAGAGAGGTGTCATCTTAAAAAACATATGAAACATGATATACAAAGCACAAAATATCCCCAAAAAACTTCCAATTAAATAGACTTGATCCAGTATATTATATTATATCTAGTATATATAACACCCACCCATTCACACCCATGCACATTCATTATCATATTCATAGTTGAAGTATTGATGTAAGTTATGCTATGTTATGCCTAGTCTATCATATTAAAACTACATTGTAGATGAACAGTTTTATTCAGAACAATGTACTTTTTACAATTGAAAAATATATTGCAGAGAGAAAGCACTGTCAGTTTTTCAAATGTTATGCAGTAGTAACATACACAAATTCAATCATAAACTCACATACAAATATGCACCTTTTTAATTAGAAATTCAGCAATACATTCCTGAGGCAAAGAATTTGGTTTCAAATTATTCAAAGAGGCAAAAACAAAAAAAGTTAATTTATCAATTCAATGATCTGTAACATGCCACAACCTGAGATTTTTTGTATTAAGTTTTAAAGTCAGTGAAGGTGAGAGAGAAAATAGAGTAATGGCCTCCTCTGTTTAAGAGGCTCAGATATCATCTTTCATAACACCAGAGCCTGGAGAGAGGGGAGGACTTGGCATCTATCTCTTCGAAACCATGTATAAAAGTCATAACAAACCCCCAGACTCTGATATTTTATGTTCCCCTTTTGAGCTCACTTTATCTCGTTTAATGACAACTCACAACAGGATATAAACTTTGCTCGGATAGAATTACTGCCCGGGGAGATTAGGAGGCCATTACTTCATGATTATCCCTGTATTAGCTTCCTTATCTGTTTTCTCCAAGCAACACAGGTGTGAATCACAAACAAGGAGAAGGAAAAACTGAGCCATAAAAGAAAATAGCCTCAGCTTAACTCTGTGCTAATATTAATCTAGTGAGACAAAGAGAGAGTGCATTAAAAAAAACAACTTCAACATCCTCCAGTGCCAGGCTTTGAGGAGGGAAACAAAACACTAAAACCAGCCAGACACCCCCACCCCACCCACTTATTCCCATTCAGCCCTCCAGCCACAATTAATTCTACCAATCATGTCTCTCATGGAGGCCAGGGGAGCATTAAGAATGCACACTCACTGGGCGAGACCGCCAGCAAGGGACGGCCGGAGGCAGGAGGAGGAACTGCTGCAGCTCCAAATCTATTGTGGGCTATTTATACTGCCAAACTGCAAGCTAAGCACTTAAAACATGGACTACGCTGGGGTAGAGTAGTGATAAGACATGACAAAGAATCACATATTTAACACTTCTACAAGTGTTAATATCTCTGTTTCACGTGAGAGAGATATACAGAGAGAGATAGTTGGGCATGTGTGATGGGTGTATCAGCTGCAGTCAAGTCAGAGCTTCATGAAAGAGAAAGAGTGCATGTGAGAGGCCAGATGGGGTGTGAGATGATCCTTGGGATCCCTGGGACTGGATTGAAAGCAGCCACAGGCTAAAAAAAAATAAAAACTGAGTGGAACACTTATGCTAACAGAAAAAGGGAAATGTTTAGAAGGGGTCCTAGAGAGAGAAGCCAGAAATGTGAGAAATTATAGACCTCAGATTCACATCATTTAACACTGAAATAATACTGATCTCCAACCACAACTCCTGGTGACACTATTACCAAGCATTATATGTGTTGTTAGCATTTTCCCCTAAAACAAAGACTTCCAAGACCAGGTTAAATTAGGGAAACCCACAAAAGAACTGTACTTTTCAAAAAAATGGAAACAAAATGGGTCATCAATTTCTAAAAGGTGACAGGGTAACATTTTCCACCAAAACCCACTAAATCTATACAAAACATGAATTGGTCCCAAAATAAGAGATGGATTAAGAGTCATTAAAAAGGGGTAGAGGGAAAAGACAGATCAAAACACAAGTCTGATATCAAACACAAACTTAAACAGTTTTTCCTTTTTTTCTTTTTCAAATCCCACAAACTAAGACAAACAGCCAACTGATGATGTTGACTATTAAGTGTCAAATGTTTTCTGACAAGGAAGCATGAACATCCTTTATAACCTCTCAGCCTTGTTGATGATCATATCCCTCTGCTTATTAGGCCTGTGCTCAAAATATCGATACGGTAAAATATTGTCATGCACTTCTTGGGGATACGTGTATCGATACAGATTCTACAGAATCGATACAGCCTCAGTGTTTGTTGAGCCCGACAGTTGTTGTAAATACACTTTGGGTAATGTTAAAAATGGCACAGTTCAAAGGAGAAGCCAAGCTACATGATAAAACACATGTTACAGATTTAAACTTGGGTCTACTATCTTTGGGGACCTGAAATTAAAGTTCTCAAGTTGAAGAATTACTTAAAACTCATGCTTGTTCTTTTTCTTCTTGTAATAAAAGTAAAAGTTGCTGGGAATTCTGTTAAAAGCGCAATCAATGTTCACAATTTATGTGTATCGGGATACGTATTGTATCGTGGCCTCAGTATCGGGATGCATATCGTATCGAGGGGTTGCTGGAAATACCCAGCCCTACTGCTTATTAACAGCTCTATGCTGTGAGGAACCACCATAAGTGAGACCAATAGCTCCCACAGAGCGAACATGTTTCATGTAGATATCCTCGGCTATGTATATAACTATTCATAACAGGGTGTGCTCTGGTGTGCCTAGTACTCCAAGAAACAAGAAAACCTCCAACTGAAGATTCATATAAGATGTACACACACTGATGAATGCCGCCTATATTATGCTCACAGATAACAAAACAGGCTGCCCAGTGTGTTGTCCATGCAATAGAGAGCCAAGGAGTCCTGCGGGGAAATGAGGATAAAAATTGCTTGAAGTCAACAGTTAATTGATGTACGGTTAACACAAACCTGCCTGATCCTGTTGGTTCTAAGTAAACATTTTTAATAATTAATGAGGTTCCACTTTTACAGAAGTTTATGACTCTTCTTTTTGATACTTATGCTCTTGGATGCTTCAATGAAAAAAAGCACTGGAATGCAAGCATTAAGATATTTCAAACAATGTTCTCTGTGTGTTTTTGAGTGTAGGACTGTTATGATCTGGACAAAATTCAGACCAAATATCTAAACAGCAAAATGTCAGCCACCAAAGAGCAAATTATATGCGCCGTCACACCACAAACTGCTTTGAGACATGCCCTTGGCCTTTAGACAGTGTGCTTCACACTGTCAAAATGCAGCCCCTAAAGTTTAGAGGAAGTCAATGACATGCCCGGTTTTGCTGACGGTGTGCATCTGCATTTAAATTGAGAGATTTAAATAGTTTTCAACTTTTCTATCAAAAAGCTCAAAACAACCTTAACCTAAATGAGAATAACTTTTTAACTAAGTACAAAGAGACATGACATTTTCACTATATAGCCTTTGCAGCAATTACCTTAACAAGACTATGTTAGGACAGTGCATTACTTAAAGCATGCTAATAGGGAAAGTTTAAAAATGCCTGATAACGACATGAAGTAGGTCATGTTTGATACAGTCACTGTTTTGTACATAGAGCTGATAATCTTTCTTTCAAATCAGCCCTGTCAGTTAACATTGCCTGCATTTACTCAAAATGCCCAAGATGAGCATAAGGCAAACAAACAGCATTAAAATAAGTCCATTTGGAGTTCAGTTTAAGGCCAAATGTGTGTCTTTAAAAGCTCATGGATAGTTAAGGAAGATGTGAGGAGAGGTTAGATGAGATAGTCAAACAAAGAAGAAGAAGTAGGTCACAGATACTTCCAATCAGACAAACAGGAAGTCCACAAAAAGCAACATTATTGACCAGAGGAGCTGATGTGAAAGTTAATTACTTGGGCTCTTTCTTCTTCAGACGATAGTGCTCATCTTTCTCTCAAGCCTCTCTTTATTTTACTAAGCTGCGGATGCTCTGAAGTGTTATCTCTGAATGTCAGAGCCAGAAAAAGTTTGGCCCAGACCTTACTCACTTTCTCTCTCTATGAATATGAAGTGAGTCCCGCTGCCTCGCTGTGTCTCAGTAGGTAGATAGAGAATGAAGGGAAAAAGCAAACTGATAACAGCATGAATGAAAAGCTGACTTCGGTTGAAATGTTGCCCAAGACTTTTCAGCTTCAATCATGTCTCTCAAAATTTGTCGGACATCTTAAATCCTTTGAAATCCAGAGTGTTATTCATATTTGTCTGTCAGTTAAGGCTACAGTGGGGATATTGAGCTAAAGTCTGTCTGGTGTGGTCACACTGTGTTTAGTTAGCATGTGGTCAATTTCTCATTGTCTGCTGTATAATGTGATAGTTATTACCAATATCACATTTCAATACACAGCCTGCAGCAGCCAGCATAATGCAGTTTTTTTCCAGACACAGCAACCCAATAAAAGATGAGGGGAGGAGGTATCAGTGTCTTAGTATGCAAACTCAAGCCCTGAACAGATCCCTGACAAACATTTGTTAAAGCTACTTTAATCTTCATAAAGCAGCTCTGATTTCATAGAGGTGTTTTAAAGAGAACAGACATGCGATAGAGGCTGCAAGGGAAGCTAAGAGCATTAGAATCAAACAGTTTTTCCTCTATGATTGCAATGTGCATATCTGCAATAGTCCTATAACCAGACATGCAATTTTGGTCACTGGCCACTCCCAGTTATTGGGTTTATTTTACAGCAAAAGACCAATAATAAATCATAGCAGTCATAAAACTGACCACAGCGCACATATGCAGAATAAGGTTAGAAAACACAAAATAATAACTCTGAAACAAAAAGTAAAAAACACACAAAGTAGACAAAGACATAAAATTAAATCAGCTGAAAGCCAGACTAATAAGTTAGGTCTTCAGCGTGTTTTAAAAATATGAACTGTTGGTTTTGCTCTCAGGTCCTTAGGTAGACAACTCCAGAGCTTCAAAAACCACTTAAAGAACCTTAAAGTTTATTCTACAAGATACAGGTTGACAATGCAGACACTTTAATATTGGTGTGATGTGGGTTTCTTTCTGGTCTTCATCAGCATCCTTGTAGCTGAGTTTTGTAAGAGCTGAGGCTGAAATATTCTTTTCAGGAAGACTAGAAAGAAGGATGTCAATTCTACAGGTTATAAAAGTATGCACAAGAGTCTCTGCATTGGCTTGAGATGCCTTTGCTTGTCTTGGCTGTTACCTAGATGGACAAGTTGAATATACTGAACAGCCCACCTGGTGTGTCAGGTTAGGTCCTGGTCCCACTGCTTGTCGCTGTTGTGAAATGAATATTCAGTCTGTTAAAGGCATAAATGTGCAGGCGTGATGGTAAATCTTTCAGTTGTTGGGTGGATCCTGGCATGTATGGGAGTTACAGGCAGCCAAAATGAGGTGCAGTGACTTATTGGCATGTTAACATGATTTTTGACATAAATGGAAATGGTAGATGACTTTAAAGTATTTCAAAGCAACAAGTTCATTTTAACATTTACCCTGAAAAGAAACGTGTCACTGTATAATTTCTCTTTCACCATATTTTTTCTACCCTTGCGGCTGGATCTTCCTGTTTATATGCCTGTTTACAGTGTTACAACCAAATGTTGGGGCATAAGCTTACAGAGATGAGAATTTAAGAGAAAACTATTATTTTTCTTGCTCCATATTTTTTAACCTCCTATAATTACAGGAAATGATCATTGTACACATTGAATTGTCTGATTCATGTGAATAGATTCAGCAGAAAGTCTTCAGTCTCCTCACATGATCACCTCCCAACAGCTTAACCCCATTAGTCAGGGCTGCTCTACATGGTCATGGCTCATTAGGACAACAATAATGTTTATGTTCTGCTCTGGAAACAAGATTGATATTAATCATCATCTTGTCTGTGATGAAAGGGAGCATAAAAATGTTTCACTGTGCCGCTGATGTCTGAATTATCTGCACGGCTGGAGACAGATGAAGCGCTGGACCCTTGAATGTCTTCCGTTTGAATCTTTTTTATTTACAACCTTGAATGCCTTTTTCTTCGCTCTTTTTGAGGCAGGACATATGTTTATCTTTTTTCTCATCTCTGAGTGTCTCACTGAGTTTAAAGAGCGGCATCATGGACTTTCTTTGCTCAGAAAATCTCAGGGCAGCTTCTGTACGGGAGGTGGGGTGTGGTAGAAATCATCAGGTTCATCATGACTGCTCTATTTTAACAGGCTTTTTACGTATATATATATTACAGCTTATTTAAAAAAGAAGATCTTTTTCCTCTTCACTTTTCTATTGACACACACTTTTATTAGTGGCAGTGAAGCGCCATTCAGTCTGAGCCAGCGGCCTGATTTGAAGAGCAGAGTATCCACCCTGCAGGTTTGCATGGCCTTACATCATCTCTATCATCTCTTTTGTACCATGGCCTACTTCAGAGTTGTATGGTTACATTGGAAATTCACAGCATGTCATAAGGCGGAGAAGTACTCTGGTCAATTTTGTATAAAGAAAAATTCTAAGTTAAGTATGGCACTAGCATACAGGGAAATGTAGACCAATGTTTGGATTTACATTTAAACAAGAGAGAACTATGATTAGATTGGAAAAGACTAAGAGGAGTAAAAAATGGTGAAAGGTGGATTGATGCCATCTGCAACTTGATTTGTTATGAACTTCAACATGAGACACTGCTGATAGATGGAAAAAGGAAATTAACAGTCTGACAAATCTAAACCTAAACAAATTAAAGGACTAGGCCAAATCTAATGAAATCTTCAATTTAACTGATAAATATCTACAATTTTCAGTATGAAACGTAGACAGTGCTGAGCAATACAAACATAAATCCTCTCTTACTCTCTTTAATGTTGACAAATGATTCAGGAGCCAGGGGAGGGGGTGATGTTCTGTTCGCTCCATTCAAAGACAGCATTTCCCCTGCAAATATCCAACTACAGAAAAATAAGTTACTATGAAGAAATTTGATGAAACATCAGAACAGGGCTGCATGATCACTGATAATTACAATTCTTTTGATATCGACTGAGATCATGATTATAAAATTGGCCACATGAAATTATTGAACTTGAAATGAATTGCAGGCATTAACAGAAAGAACGAGTGCAAGATGTCATGTGGCACAATAATCTTTTGATCTCCATTATTCAGTTTTCATAATTGTGGTAGCAGTGATTGCAACTACAAATTGAAACTTGATTGTCTGGAACTGCTTTAGGGTTCAAATGTTCTTCTTCTTTGTCACACGCTGTGGCTGTATGTTTGCACACAAAGCAGTTATAAGCCAAAAAAGTCAAGGCTTTTTCCCCCTTAAAACCCAGGTGTCATTTTAGTTATGGATACAGCTTCATTACATGTTCCCTAATACTCATCTACAGCTCCCAAACACCCACAGAGGTGTTGGAAACAACAGAAAACATCAGAAGTTTCCTTGGGGTTGAATGTTTGTTGGAAAGGCTTTTTTGACCTACAGCTCTACAAGAGGACGGGATTCTATTTCAACTGGCGTGTAAATGTTTGTTGTCATAAACACACGTCAGCCCCATTTATTCTTAACCTCTCCTGGTCTAATCAACAAGTGTATTTCAAATCATACAGATGCAGCTGCTTCCAGCCAAGTGCCAGCTGAATGCGTGCCAAGTTCCAGCCAATTACTAGCCAACAAGGAGCCTCTAGGAGTACCCCCACCTCTTTGAAGGTACGCTTAAATTTCACCATAGATACACCCATTCATGCAAATGCAGGGGTCCCAAATATGTTGGTGCTTTCCTCACAAGAAAACACCCAGTGAGCTTAAACATTTACCCTTAATAGAATAGTGTTAGCCAAAAAGTGTTTGTCAGGGCTCTTAAAATTACCACCTGAATTATAAAACATGATTATTTACACCTGTTTTTTTTATTGAAAAATAAAATTAAATCTGAAGGTCACAATAAGAAACTTAAACTTTTCAAGATATTATTTGAGTAAAAACCATATCATTAATGTACCCGTTTAAAGCCAACACAATAAAAATAAGAGTCCAAGATACCAAGAAAATATATAGGTATTATTTGTGAGATTATAGTTATCAAATATTTCAGACAATGTACTGCCTATGAAAATTTCCTTATATCTTCCCTTCCAGGATTGACTAGGTTTTGTAGTCCCTGTATCATTGGATAAAGAAACTTAATGATATTTACTTATATTATCTTTATTTTTCATTATCTATCTTTTTTCATAAGCAATGCAAAGGTCAGCATCAATATTGGTGAGTTTGTTGTACAAACTTTTAACCAAATTAAATTCACAAAATCAATTTGTAATCAGGACAATGATATATTTACTCAACTAATAGTAGAGCGTTTTTTCCACTTCCTGAAAAATGGCAGATTTGAAAATGAGGTTTCTGCTCCACAAAGACAAACAGGGAAAAATATTCATTTGAACAAAAAAGTGAGATTATTATGTTAGATGCACATTTATACTGGCAATAATTTGACAAGTTGGCGACAGTGGTAAGGAGTCCTTGCTCATAACCAGGTCCACCCACATACACTAAAGGTAAACCTGAAATACTGCTAACCTTCTTGTGCAGAAAAATAACAAAACACAACCCTGGATGTTTATGATTTCTATTTTCGCTTTCATGGAAGCAGACTAGAAATTGAACATTTATGATTTCCTGTTTAGATAAAGCATTTCAGTTACATTGCCTTGTGATCAAAAAGCAAATTAACATTATCAGTCCTAAGGTCTAAACAATTATTCACTAAACTTCAGGCCAGTTAACTATTTTCTTTCCTATTCAACAACAACTATGTCCATATAAATTATATATTCAAAATACACAGCCCATGTCTTGAAAACACCTTCATTTCTCAGCCTTTTAAAGCACAAGCGCTAAAACATACATACCAGATTGTTTTCAACAAGCCCTTAAAGCAAATATAAACATAATATATTTTTTGTACCAGCATTTATACCAAACAGGTAATGTGAAAAAGAATTTAAAAAATATCTCATTCAGCATGTGAGCAGGCACCAAAAACTCTGTGAAGCAGAAAGCATTTTGACAGCTATAATAACACACAACCACCTCCCTGGAAGAAAATTGCTCTCCCATTTCAGTGTCTACTTGTGTGTGTCAGTGCGTTGCTGCTACAAATGCCCCAACAGACATGAATGTGTGTGAATAAGCATGTGTGTGCCCTGTCCCATTTTTTGTGAGCTGGTTGGCTGGGAGTGACATTGTCATTATCGACATCTCTCCGCTCCCCTAGATCCTGTAGCCATTAGCAACCGACTCCGGGAGCTGGCCTCTTGTCGTCCGCAGCCAATCGCTTTCACATCACTGTGCGACTGTGTGCATGCATGCGAATGAGCAGGTGTTCTTTTTGTGTGTGAGCGTGTGGTCATGTCTCTCGGTGGCTCTACCGTGATTGAGGACATCTCTGCTGATTATTTGATCAAATGCAGCCTCACTGATATTCATTTATTCCCAATTTCTTTCTGTGAGAGGACAAATGGTCCAGGGCAGCTTTTTTATCTCTACAGAAACAGACAACAACAGAAATCACACAAAGATTTCAGAGCAGGGATGCTGAATAGAAAACTGCCTGACCGAGGGGAGCGGTCAGTGTGAAATAATCAATAAGTGTTGATTAGGACTGCTCAGTACCTTTGTATTGCATGGCAAGCAACAACCTTTTTATTCTGTGTGCCTGAAATCAATACTCTGATCTCTGATTAGGCTGCGCTACATATCTCACTGAGCAGAGGAAAAGGGCAGTACATGCCAACCGACTGTGAAATTAGAGGGTTTTTTTTAGATGGCTAATCTATGAAGGAGGCACAAATAAACACATTTTGCTGGTTCATGTATTAAACCTATAATCCTTAAATGTAACAGAGGAGATTATATAGCAGGATAATCATTATTTTCAGGTGATCATGTATCAGGACACTTTAGATGTAAAAAATAAGAAGAACAACACTTGTACTTTAAATTGTTTTAAACCTTATGAAACCCATTTATCAATATGAACCGTAACAAATAGCACTATTTTGTAAAAATAATAAGGAAAACCATAAAGGCTGGAGATAAAAGTTTTTTTTTTTGCCTGACAGTGTCAAAATAATATCTTATTGGTGATGATTTTTTGGACTGAGTGTGATTGGCAGGCTTAGCACAGGCACAGAAACTAACAATACATATTGTGGTTATGTCATCTTTGACCCATTAGCTTTCATTAATTGTAAATAGATTTAGTTAAGAGCAGTGAGAGGAGTATTGAACATAAAATAAAATTGATCTTGAAGGAAATGGGGCCTTTAAAGGACAGAACAAGAGTTCCTACATTTTGCCTCTTTTTATTTTCCAAATGTTCTCCATGACTGGATATTTTGTTATTATTTTCCACATCTTTCAGGGTGCATGGAAGTTTGCCAGAGCATAACTGTATGTCCATCCCAACTAAATGCCTGACATCCATCAAGAGTCAGCAATAAAGAGATTCTATGTGATAAGCAGAAGTGCATGTGTTTATAATGCAGTTACATGCACTCATAGCTGAGAGAGTTTGTGGAAGAAATGTTCAAAAGCATCTGAGAAAAAACAGCTGAGCAGGGCTCCTCCCTCGTCTAGACTGCCACAGACAAACTGCAGATTTGGAAATACTATAACCTTTAGGCTGACGCTGACCCTTCACACAGCGGAGTCATCACTCCAGGCACTTGTTGGCTCAGTAACATGAAAAGCCTTTTATAGTGAAGACCCCGCTGGGAGAATGTGAGTGTATAAAAACTCCTTTTCGCACTGTTCAGACAGATATCTCCGTCTCTGTTTTTATGAAATTTCAGAGATGTGGGAGGAAGAAAAACAACTTAAGATTTTATTTATAACAGGCAGCTGCTTGAGCTTTACACAGAACAGTTACTAATATATAAAACATTTCAGTGAGATGTGTGGGTAAAGAGAGTCCTAAGCCCACAAAGTTGGTTAAAAATGGACTATTTCTCAAACCACAATAGTATACTTCATTCTACAGTAAATATTCAAGCAGTTGCAATTGGACACTGCATAACAGCCCAGCCACTAGATTTCACTTTGTATCAGGCCTCATAGGCTTTAATTCATTTTGTGACTTCATTAAATATTTTAATCCAGTTAAGTATAATGAATCAGCCATGCCTGCACAAGGTCTTAACAGCAAGTCGTTCATAAAGAACACTAAAGAACAACGATAAGATAAACCACTGGATAGTTATGGTAGCATTTATATCTAAATTCTTACTTAGTTGACGAGTGAGCTCTGCGATCAGCTGAGAGCTGCATCACACTTTGTTTGGTGTGACCAGCATTCCCCTGTCTTATGCTTAAAATTGTAACAAATCTAGTTTCACAAAATCACCTTCTCTGAATTTGAAAGAAACTTCACTCTCAGTGTGCTATAAGTTAGTAAAAATAGAATGAACAGTAAAATTGAAGCAATGAAAGTTCGTATCTTGACTTTTTCCAAGCATTTCCAAAGTTGGGATGTTGTATAAAACTTGAATAAAACAGCAAACAGTCATTTGCAAATCTATTTTGACCTTTATTCAATTAAATACACAACAAAGACACTGAATATCTTAGGTTCAAACTCATATACTCTATTACTTTGCTGTTTTACAACTGAAAAAACATAGGTGTGTGTGTGTGTGTGTGTGTGTGTGTGTGTATATATATATATATATATATATATATATATATATATATATATATATATATATATATATATATATATATATATATATATATTCTCTCTGAAAACATATCCAACACTATGCTTATTCAGACTTCAAAAAATATACTTTAATACTTTAACTGCCTTGAGTTGGTGGTGAAAGTGATTTTTCTTTCTAAGCAATGTAAATAACTGCATCATCTGCATAATGCCACCGAGTTAGAGTTCTGAGGCTTATTGACATTCATTTATTAGACTTACACAAGTGAATAATTGTGTTTATTAATCTACATGACATTACACATGTGAAACTGTCATCTGTAGCTGTCCTAACTGCAGTTAAATGCTGCATTGCACCTTAAGGGGTTCTTTGTACTACAATAAAACAAACATCTTTAGTGTTATCTGCTGACAGGTGATCACTGGTGATCAGTGATTGGTATTCACAGCAAAAACCTTGTTTTACTTAATGTTCTTAATTGTGTAAATATTGTGGTGTTCTATACAGTTTTTTAATAATGTAGATAATTTTACTGTATTTTTACTGGAGCTCTCATGCTTAAAATCAATGCTCACAGATGTTGGCTGCATGTTAAGCGCCGTCAATGGACCGTTTGTATATGAATGCACAACCACAGGTGCTTTTTCTTTGTTAGAGATAAAATGGGGAAAAAAGACAAAGTGCTCTTGTTCCATTTATGTAGACACAAATATACTGCTCTGATCAAGTATGCTAATTAGTCTATTTCTCTGTTACCATGGGAGCAAGCAATGTGACAAACCACAGGGGTGTGTCGATATGCATCTAAGAATACCTATGAGAGGCTTGTGAGTGTGTGTGTGAGAAAGAGAGATCATATATTATAGCAGCATTACTGGCTGGCGGGTGATTTTAATCAGGCCTGTAATAAAAACTCAGGGTGGGCTGATGGAGGAAGGTCCCATGGGAGATGCTGCTCTTTGTGTCTCAAACCCCCCCTGGACCAGCACAACCTCTCCCATTTACTCCTTCAGCACCACCATCCTGCCCCCTCTTGAAAATCTTGTGACTTGATCTGCTCCCCCTTTTTTATCTTCAGTCATTTGTGTTTACATCAAAAAAAAGAAGAGAAATGTTCCAACCACGAGGATTACTGTGCCACTGACCCTGACCCTGTGACCTACAGACCTTCAAATCCTCCCCCTTTAGTGGACACACACCTGTGCCTCCCTCCTAAGAGCAACCCCCTCCCAGTCCACTGACCCCCCCCCAGCAGATGATGGATGTGACAGAAAAGGCCCTGGTGGCGGCTGGAAGCCTCGGCCTAGCTGATGGCTTATTCATTACAGGCAGCTTTAACTGTCCTTCTGGGGCCCTGAAATGCTGCCTAGCCGAACAGCTCAACACAAACACCTTTAGTGTGATGGATGTGGCAGCGGCACCAAAACTGACTCTACAGGTACACACCCTGCTGCTGCTGAGTGTGCACAATCTGACTTCAGGAAATTTAGCCTCAGGCTTATCGTCTGAGAGAACAGGAAAAGTAATTTATTATGCATATCATACACTGTGATGCTATTTGTGTACCTGCGCTTTGGGTGGGAATTTGTTTTAGTGCTTTACTCAAATAAACTGCTGCGGTTTGGTATCTCATAAATCAGACAAATTGCTAATTCAGCAAATGATAAAGGCAAAATAAAACAAGTCTAAATTAAACTTCTGAGGCCAGAGATCTGGTATTCACACCCAATCAGTAGTCACTCATCTACTAAGACAAAACTGGCCATGAAATTCCTGTATAGCAAAAGTTTACACAGAGACCCTGGTTACAAAATTCATGAGTTTTTATTTTGGAAAATCCGATAACAAGAGATAATCTTTGAAATCTCATGTGCACACCTGTCATTGTGTGCAAACAACTGATTAATATCTGTCTCAGATAACCTCATCCAGACTGAATTAGTCATGCATAACAAGCACTGGCACACGTTAAAATACCATAACTGCAGTTTAAAGAACCTGTGGAGGTCTGTGCAAAAGTAAAAAAGAAAGCAAAAACTGTAAAGATTTGAACAAAACCATGAAATGTCAGCAGTTTGAGAACCAAAGGAGCCTTTTGAATGCTTTGGATGTCTAATAACTGCACACGCTCTCTCAAGTGAGCTTGAGCTCAACCTTCTCACAATCATAGAGGCGATGTTGAGGAGAGAGTTAAAGATGCTATGAGGAGTTTCTAAGTAATTACAAAAAAGTCTCACTTTTAGATATATACCTGATCGAAAATGTACATTTTAAGATGAGTTTTATTGCTTCAAAATAGGTTATCTATAAATGCTATTTCTTAGCTTTGCGGTCGATTCGGACAGGGCTGGACTGGCCTGGATACTCAATTTTGGAAACAAGATAATTAAAACTAGAGCAAATTTATATTATTCGGACATGTCTTAGAGCACCGGGCTGTAAGAAGCGATATATAGCCGGCTATAACCACCACCCCCACCCCCCACCCAAAACACACACAGTGAAAGCCCATACTTGTATTAAATATTTAGATTGAAGACATTTTAACCAGACTGTGAATATGTAAATTTAGGGTGTAAAAACAATCTTTTATCCACACACAATCGTCTAGGTGTCAGTCCCAGAGGTTGCCACCCATCTTGGTGATTCTATTTATAAACAAAGACAGAGGTTATCAATGTGCTTGAGTGTGATATTTGTTAATATTTTACGGACAGTAGTTGCAAGGCCCTCAATGTTTGTGTGAATGATTGCGCAACATGTTGTGATTCTCTGCCTGAACGAGGCCTAAGTCAGTGTGAAACTGCAGGTCTTGGCTCACATAAGGGTTACCTGGTTCAAAATTTCTCAAAAGTCTGATCAAATGACCTTCCATCAAATATACAAAAAATATCCCTATTTCAAAATATTCTGATATGTTTCACACATCATGTTCACACATTCAGACCAGCAACAACTGTCACCCAGTTCAGCAGTAAATGTGCCTGCATGGTGAGTCAGACATACACAGACTTCAGGCAATAAGCACTTGTAACTTTATCTGAGGGCAAGTTGTCTCTGAATTATATTAGTCTCCTTAGCAGACATTTCCAACATAACACCGTCTCCCCCGGCTGTCTGCCTGGATGGCTTATGAAGCATCATTAAAGAGTCCTGCTGCACTGACAGTGTTAGTGACAGAGCAAAGGTCCATGTGGGCTGCCAGGCTAAGGAGGAGTGATTACAGCTGAGTGGACTTTGGCCTTGGGGCTAGCAGGAGATGGATACAGGCCAGAAAAAAAGTGCAGGTGACAAACAAGGACTCTGCTGAGATAGGAACAGTAGTAATACTGACAAAAAGAGACCACAGCTGGAGATTAGAGTCCATAAAAGGCAAGGGGAAGGGGCAAAAGAGGGCTATTTCTTATCAATTTGTCATTTTTATCAGTCATTAAAATATGAAAAAAAGGCATGTTTTATATGTGATTGCACAAAAAGTCAGTTTTGTTATGAAGCTTCAAGCATCAAATCAGGTCTCCTTTTTCTTCTGCTCAGTTTAATCTCCTCTTGCAGTTTCCTTAAGGCTGTTTGTATGTTGTATCTTTCCTTTCATGCTCCTTTAGTACACATGTGCATTACTCAGTGCACAGTCTCTATAATGGACGCTGCATTGCATTACCATAGAAACTGCTGGAAGTTAAGCCAGAGAGTTCTATTATGTCTTGTTTGTCCAACTGGAAAAATTCCATAGGAACAAAAGAGATGCTTGGACTCATTTTACGTCTAATTACACCTCTGACAAAAAGAGCCATGTCTGTATCCTCAGCCTTAAATGTTCGTCATTGCATATTAAACATTTGGGAGGTGATCCGAAGTTTTGTAAACATTGTAAGACAGGGCAGTGTTCCACATTTTCACAGATAATTCAAAAAGTTCAGGACAGAAAACTTTTTGGATGCTTTTTTTAGGAATCTTGGTAATGGCACAAGGAAAAAGTATACGATTTTGGTGATGATTTCAATATGAATGCAAAATTGTAGTTTTGTTACTGGAAGATATGACAATTTTCCACATTTATCATAACTCTGACAATGTCAGGAATGCCTTTGTGTAAAGAGTCCAAATTGATGCTTGTTTTTAGTTAATAGCTAGGTGAAAAAACCAACAGTTTGTGTCTTTGTTATGTTTTAAGACTTTTTCCCTTATCTGCCTTCATATGATGACAGAACAGTCTGTTTAGTCTGACAGCTGTTTACACAGGAAGCATTATTGTTACACGACAGCCATCATGGGTGTAAATTTAAATTCTGGCATGTATGTTATCAAGTCAGACTCATATTCTCTGTATTAAATAAACAATGAATTTTTTAAATATTTGTTTAGTTTTCTCTTTTTTTGCTTTATTTGTGAAAAGCAACATCAACAGTGATACAAGCGATAGAACAGAGAGGAAAATAAAATAAAATGACTAAATTGTGTCAGACAGACAAAACATAGACATAGACAAACAAGAAAGGTTTCGTTACGTCTGTCAACCTTATTTAGATTTCCATGTCAGATATCAAAGGGGGCAGAGCAAATGAACAGAAAGAAGTAAAAAACAATATTGCCTGTATGTCTGACCATATACAGCATCAGTCAGCAGTGAGGTAAGGCCGGGCTAGGCCAACCAAGAAGAGCCGAGCTGGTAACCCATTAAGTACCTCCCCTGCAGCGCAGCAACAGCAAGGCTAAGAGCCCTTACATTAATTCTCATGCTCATATTCACTCAAGAATAGCAGTGGTCTGTCTTTTGTAGGTCACAGTTAATCCCATTATAGAGTAATGGCCTCATATACCCCAATGCCAGATCGCTCAGGATCACCCAGAGACGCCACCTTTTTTCTTTACTTGTCTTTCCGACTTGTTGTCCCAATCAGAGACGAGAGGGTTTGGGCCACCAGACCTTGCAACAGCCCCACAGTTGTGTAATACAGCACAGTTGCTGTAAATGGTTTGGTTAGAACTTTTTCTTTTTGATTTATAAGAACAAAAGTTCTATTAACAACAGTAATAACAACAACAATAAAGACAATAATAAAAATATTTTTTGTAACCATCATCATTGCCAATGCATCCTCCAACAACAACAACAACAATAATAACAATGAAACTACTACTACTAATAATGATGATAATAATAATATAATATAATGTATTATCATATAATATAATTGTAGTAATAAGACTTGTATTCATCATTTCAATTATAATGATAATCATCAATCTATAGTATACAAGAACAACAATAGTGTGACTAACAGTAATTATCACTACCATAATCTTGCTAATTATAGTAAGAGTAATGATAATGACATTAACAGTAATCTATATGTATATATTTTTTTCTCTCTGTAAACTAGAATTTAGTTTGACAGTTTTTGCCTTTCTTTTTTCCTTTTTACCTCCATTTTGGCACATCAGCAATGATGCTCATACTTAAAAAAAAAGGCTCTGCTCATTAATACAAACACATAAAAGTTGTACATTGCAGTAACAATACTATTTAATGTCATATCACAAATATTGTGGTAATGATGACAATAAGGGGAGAGAAAACAGAAGAAATTAATTTTACTCTGCTTTTGTTCCCCTTCAAACAAACCCTGCTATCATTGGAGTTGAAGAAAACATTAATTCCAGGAGGAAGTTTTTACAGTGACAGACATCGAGCCACCTGAGTCCCTAAGGCCCCCTGTCTATTGTGACCTTTATAAGCTTTGGACCTCTGTGGCTGATTTGTGGCTATTGGTATTGTAATGTAATTCTGGTGCCAGTCAGAAATACACTGGGAGCCAAAGTGATCTTATTTTTCTCTCTGTGTGTCTGTGGCATAGTCTGTGTGTTGTTGCAGCAGGAGTCGTTTCTGGTATTCAGACTGCTAATGTGAGCATGATGGGCCACACACACAATAAATGGCAAAGACACAGAAGGTGGAAGGTCAAATTGCTACTGATGAAATGTTCCTATTGGCGCTGTTAGACACGGAGAGGGCCGACACACAGAGAGACACGCACCCTCCATTGCTCTTCAAACAGACAGGAGATAAAAGAGTCTCGTGCTGTGGTTGGAGGATGGTGGATAAAGACACAGAGTATGGTGAATGGGTTGATGTTGGGTGAGAGAGAGGGTGAACCACTGACAGACACAACAAAAGACTTGCATAGCCCCCCCAAAGTTCAAAAGGGCCCCTTTCAACCCAGCTTCTAGCAGAGTGCAAACAAGCCCATGTGCATAAATCAACAGACTGGGTCCAACTGAGCGGCCCTTAAGATCTGTATTAATCACTATTTGTTCTTTTTCCTGTTCAATATAAATATTCACGTGTCATTGTAGATAGCAGTAATCACTGATGAATCAAATTATTTCTCAACAAGGCACACATGAACATACACGCATGAACTTTTTACTTTGTAATAAGAATCCGTATCAGCATTGGAGCACCTATATATACCCCACTCTCAGCGCAATACAGGAACACATTCAAAATCCTCCTCCTGGTCCATAAATCTGTTGATGGTTCAGCTCCTAAGTATACATTTGACATGTTCACTGTTAACAACCCTTCTCAACCCCTCAGGTCATCTGTGCCCAGACTCAAAAACAAAGCTGGGGAGGTGGACCTTTTCTCTGAAACACACTACCTGCTGACCCGAGGTCCATCAGGATCATGTCAACATAACCTTTTCCCCAGAGCATTTGAATAACTTCAGCATGTCTTTATTTTATCCCTTGAGTTCTTAAATGATGTGTATGCCCGAGATTTTTACCATTGTTTCATCATATTTTCAGGTACTAGGCCTGTCACGACAACACATTTTGCTGGATAATAATCGTCCAATAATGATTGCCTATATACGATATTATTGTCAATATTATTTTTATTTTTTTCATTTTTTCATTAATGTAATTAGAATATATGTCATAATATCAAAAGTAATAAACTTTAATTTAGACTCTATTTTAGGAAAAATTGCATGTAAATAAAAATAATTATACTAATCAAAAACAATAAAAAAAATTAGACCCTGTCTCTGTAAAGAAAAAAACAAAACTTCAACAAAAAAAACACACACAACAATAAAACAATAAATTAAAGGGAGTTTAGACAGTTCCTGAATTGTTTGTGACATGTACTTTCTCCCAGTCAATCCGTACTGTCTGTCAAACGTTTGTAACATTGCTGGCTTTTCCACCGTATTCAAGGGCTGCATTTCTTTTTCAATGTAGCGAACGACACTGTCTGTGAGCGCGCACTATTATATATTTTGCACTGCTTTATTTATATTTACTTTGCCGACCAAACGCCTCAGTAAGCGTTGATTGTCGGAACGAAAGCTCCGCTGCCCCTCCCCTTCGCCATTCCCACTACTTTCAAACAAATACAACATATCGGCTCGTTGGTGTTCATGAGCTCACATCTTGTTCATTCTGTTAAAAACAAAATATTCCCACACTTGTGCTGCGGCAGCCAGCTTAAGAACTTAGCTTTCGTGCCACCATTTATATTGACGTTTTTTTTGTTGTTACTCTTCGCAACCCTCACTTCAGCTCTCTGTGTGTTTGTGTATGCATGAGTGGCCCCACTTCCCCCCAAAGATTGCATGAGGGACAGATGCTCACTCCGCTATAAACCCGCTAAATCCGCTGTAGAACCGATACACCCCGGTGTTAAGGAAGATGAACAGAGTGAGCCATCTTCTCATTCAGCTTCTTTGGTAGAAAGAGGGGAGGAAAACAAACACGCATGCTCATGTCAATTGTCAATTAATCAAGGCCTGCAAACTTACCGAGGACATTTTTATTTATCATGCGGTTAATTGATTTATTGATTACTGTGACAGGCATATCAGGCACTTTGTTTTTCTTTTCATCATTGTACGTTTTTTTTATGTTATGCCCTCATAGAAAGTGTTTGATATAAGAGTAAACATGCAGTATTGTCTTATAGACTCTCTGTTCATGATAGCTGAAGCAACTTGTGCACTTGTCTCGTTTTCACTCCAAATGTGAAGAACATTGAGCTTGTCTATGATGAAGTGTGCTCTATAAATATAATTGCTACAGCTATTACTAAAGATAATGACAGTTAAGATAAGCATATTATCCTGCATGACAAAGTATTTCCATCAACAATTAAAATCTGAGGAAATGCATCAAATTAAGGTTACAGGTAACTACATTCATCATCAGCAAGTAGAAACAAAGCTGGCTACATTCACATCTATGTTATGGTAAACAAAAAATGTCAGAAGGCATTACATATATATTTTCATACACAAGTCCAGGAGGTGCTCCTTCTCCTGTGTTGGTTTGTGATGGATGATTGAAGAGGAAGGAGGAGGTGCATTGAACTGCACAGTAAGTGATGGGAATTGATAAGAAATTAACCTCTAAGTCACTGTCAGCAGGACTATGTTATGCAACACATATTTTATTTTAGATATTCATGATGAATCCATAGATCTGGTTTCATGGATTCATGTCATTACCATGTTTGATCAGACATAGCTAATCACTTATTGTTTTATGGAACCGCTTGGAGGTCTGAAGCTGCTGCTTATGCTGGAATCATTGTTTATGTAGTTAACAGCTCAATGGTTGTGTTTGTTTGTAGGTCACCTTCCCATATAATGTGGCAAATATTAAGTAGGAGGTAAATTAAAATAGATCCCATCTTATAAATAAAGGAGAGCAAAAAGTGTAAGACTTATCATACAGAGACAAACTGAATGCATTACTCTACCCTCTTTAATGGTAATAGATTTCTTCAAGAACTTTTCCCTCTTTATAAACTGTAGATTTATTATGACAGCTCATTGTGGTTTCCATTCACTAATTGTTGAATCTACAAGGTCAACACAGAGAGGAAGAGCAACACGTTGACAGGCTCTGTTCCCAGCTTCATCTCTCCAGGGATTCATGTTAATCCTGGTAACAGAAGTGGAGCTTGTGCCAAATCTAAACACTACTGGTGTAACCGAGGCAGCCGCTGAGAGCTGGTCTCTTTGGGACACGCTTGTTATTGGAAGTGGGAACAAGAGTGCTCTGGAGAAGGACACATGCACAGACAGAACCAAAGCTCTGCTAACAGGATTGTGGAAACTTCACAGTCTGGTTGTAAATAGAGGACATGAGAGAATGAGGGGTGACTGAGGACGAAATGCATGCAACAAGAAATGTAAGATATTTGCCGCTCTAAAAAAGGCTTCAGCAGCTAGCCACAAAGTCTGTGCAAATTTGGCATGTGCAATGTTACAAACCCATGGGATTATTTTCATAGAAACATAATCCAAATCAGATAACCATACAGAAGCCAGAATTTGATAAGGGGTAGGATATCGTTCATGGACCTTTTTAAACTAGACGCAGAAGTTGGACTACAATTCCACCCAAAACAAGCATTCTGATTGATAGTTATTAAAGGCAGTGATGAGGTTTGTTAGTGATCACAGAAAATAATTAACACCCAAAAGTAAAAATTAGCATCACTTTGTAATACACATAAAATAAATACAAGTATGAGCCATAAGAATTAATGTAAAATAAACACTGCATTACTCTTTTTTAATTATTTATGCATTTTCTCAAATGAGAAAGAGGTTTTGATAGTGCATTGGGAACAAAAGGGGATAATGTTAGGCCACTCACAGGGGGGATAATAGTAGTCATACATGGGGTGAATGGACTATTGGTGCCCCAGTAATTACCATATTTAACAGTCAGGGGGTACTCTCTGTTTTTGATTTTGGTGTATCATGAACTATTAAGGACAAGAAATGTAAAGATTTTGAGACCAATTTAACATTTTGAGGTTTTGTGGGGGAAGCTGACAGAAGGTAAGCAATTAAGACAAACAGAACAAATGACAAATTATATACATAAATAGATAGCATTATGCCATATATAAACTTGGATGACATTAATAGATTGACACAGCAATGCAGAATCCATCCCTTTATATAAATATTTGTTTGAATATTAACTCTTCACAAGACCTTTTACAAAATGTTGTTTAAATTGTAACCTGGTCCTAGGACTGTAAAACATAAAATTGTGTCAAATGTTTTGCTACATTTCTTCTCATAAATGACTAGTCCTATTTAAATGCACATTCAGTGTCTCCACACATAGACAGAATTATCTTTACAGCCAGAAGTTCTCCTGTTTTGAAAAAATAAAAAGTCAGAGACATTCACTACTACATCCTTCCTGTGTATACACTGAGGTGGGTCGTATCATGTTTAAGGGTTTATTCTTCTTTTTCAAGTTTTATACTTCATGATGTGTCCCAGATGTACTTTCTAGATGATACAGTGCTTCTACGGAAAAGACAACTAAGTTAGTGGTAGTAGAGCCCCTTTCTGTATTAAAACCTGTTTAATACCTTTAAATTGTGAACTCTTCTACCATAGGCTCCCAGTCCCCTTCACGTCAACCCATTTGAATATATTGCGCTGTATATTACGTATATGAAGGCTTATACATCCAAAGTTTTTTTTTTTTTACCTTTTCTGTGTATCTAAAAAGTGTGTATAAGAGAGAAATGAAAAATGGATGAAACCATCAGAATAGAAAAAAGCAACAATGCAGACAAAGGAACTTCAGAGCAGAGAGTGTCAGACTGAGAGCATTTCAGCATGTTATGTTTAATCTGCAAAAAAACACTTCTCTTGGACAGAATTTACATAATTGTTGCACTTATCGAACCATCACTGGAAAGTGATGCGTTCCCCACCCAGTGTGAGAACAGTCGTCAAGGCAACTGAGGCGAGGGTTCAACAGGAGCACGGCAGTGGCCTTGAAAGTCAATAAGGGATGAAGGTGCTGACAGGAAGTCTTTTATTCATGTCTGGAAAGAGGACACAGCACTACAGGTAGATGCTTTCAGTTAAAATATTTCCAGATATGAATATATTTGGATCCTTGGAGCTTTTTCTGGGATGACAGAGGAATGTGCAGCTGGCAGCAGGTGATGAAGACAGCAGCGGGACAACATAGTGGTCCCACTGAATAAAGTTATGTTGTGGAGAACCATCTGCAGGCCTGTTTATGCACCACTGGCCACTCTACTGACCACCAGGCACATAAAGTTTAATGAGTTAATCTGCTTTGTGAGCCCATAGCTAAAAAAAACTGCAGAGCACTGGCGTTTTTCTCTCTTCGCCTGCTTTTATTCAGCAACTGTCCACCTCTCTTTAATCCCTCCTTTTATGTCTTTATCTCTCTTCCAAATTCACCCCCCTGCTGCTTCACTTTCCTGTCAGTAATAGGCATGGCTGGCAAGGTTTGGAGGGTGTCTTATGATTCCCACAGCAAAATATGGGTTGTTAGTTTGAGTCTTAACACTGCGGCTGAAATCAGCAGCAGAAGACGCTCATGGGATGGCATCACTCTGTGGCCAAGCTACCAGAGTGACGCAAAACAGCCACCTCAGGCTTACAGTCTGAGGCAAACTGAAACCACAAGAGTCCAAGAGGATTGAGTCTGATGTATGTCCAGCCACAGGATTGTAATTGGCAGATAGTCTGCAGGACTAAGATCCTAGAGAGTGGACAGGGCATTTAGGGGGACGATGGCTGGGAATGAATGCAGTTAGTGGCCTCAGGTCCACTGAGAACTGAGATGACCTGACAGCCTCAAGTTTAAACACACGGATACAAGTATAAACTTTATTTGCACAGAATATGGTAAATGATAAATTGATTTGAGCTTATATAGTGCTTTTTTTGGTGTTTCTGACTACTCAAAGCACCTTTACACTGCAGGTGACATCTACACATTTACACCCTTATAATCTCACATGAACCAAGTGATGGTTCAGAGTTTGAGAATAAAGCTATAGGTTTCATAGAGACTGAGAATAATGTTTATTCTTATGAATATCACCTTTGATTTAAAAAACAAACAATAATATAAATATAAGGAAACACCATGCTTTTTTCTTGCTACTTTATAAGAAGGATGAAATGCGAGCAAAATCGACCTTAATTTAGCTTAAACCGTAAAATACCAAATTATAGCTGGGGCGTTTATTTGCTTCAATCACTGAGCAGACCAGGCGTTTATTTGGGTCCAGGGGACTATTTGGGACAGGCATTAAATTCCTTTTGCACAAAAATCTTGCTTAGCAAAAAATGAAAAAATATAGTAAATATAATCAAATTATTTATTTACACTAGTATAAATATCACCCTTAATTTTCAAGGCAAGATTACAGTACCGTAGTTATACTCTTGTCTTCTTTCAACTCAGCTCTCTCTGAAAATTCTTAAAACTAGTGAGGAACGACTGGCAGTTAAGTTATGGTCATACTTCTTTTTTTTGCAATGGAGATAAGCAGCAGTGTACCACAAACTGACATGTCCGGCCCCCTAACGTTAGTTAAGGGCAAAAAACAAACAGCAGTAGTGGCAACGTCTTCTTCTTTGGATTTGTGAATTCCTAGTCTGTAAGATTCAGGCTTTCTGTGCTCTAGTGCCCTCTGTGGACGATGAGTGTAACTGCACTGATGTAAAACAGAGCGACACGCACCAACCTGCATTTGTTGACATACAGAGGGAGGAGAAGCCGACAGGACATCTAGAGAGACAAATAAACCATGTGGACCGTAAAGGTTCAGTCTGATCATGTTTTTTTTCAAGTGTTAGCTGTCAGTTGTGAACTGTCAGCGTTTGCATTTGTGTTCTGTAAACTTCGACTGTAGCTCCTAGGCTACACCGAATAAATTACACCAGGCGTTTATTTGGAACATGCATATATTTGTCAAAATGTACTGCTACAATGGGCGATTAATTGGAACCAGGCATTTATTTGGTATTTTACGGTAAATGTACTTTTCTTTCAGATTAAAATCTGCATAGACAGTAATTTTAGATACGTGTTTAATGGGACTGTCTGGTATCTTCATATATAAATGAAATACCCATGGTTAAAGATGGTTGGGAATGAGTCCATAGAGTTACAAAACTGTGTGAGGGACAGTGCATGCAAATAGAAGCCAGAGCAGCGAGTGCCAAACAGGCAGAATATGTTGAAAACCACCTCTCTTGTAATCTTTGTTAATGAAGGATGAAAAACTTTTGAAAAACAATGTGCCAATGATATGGTTGTTTTCTGTACCAACCATATATCATACACATGGCTTTCCTTTAATGTCATGCTGTGTCCACAGATGTTTCAGCTTGTTACTCATGTTCTCACCCTTGTTCAGTCACAGGCACAAACATTACACATTGCCCTGTTGGCGTCACAAGGTGTAAAAGTAAGCCACACTCTGGACCACTTCTGCCTCCTGTCTGCTATGATTAGTCTATGATTAGTCCTGTGGCTCTTTCATTGGCATTAATTCTGATTGCCCTCTGTGAAGATGTGACATTATGGTTTTACAACACACAGAAAAAAGTGTAAGGCACTGATAAGGGGATCAATAATCAGGGAGGTAAATTACATGCATCACTCAAATGAGTTGAAACCGATTTCCCCCTAACACTGCTTCTTGATTCCTATCACTCTGTTAAACTATAAGATCACTCAGTTTATACAGTAAGTGACCTCAATGCTTTAGATTCCAACAAAAAAAGGGTCAGCTGCAGCACGTGTTTTGAAGTATAAAAGAAAAACTACACCAACAGCATAAATAAACTCTCAAAAGAGGCTGATGTGTAAATTACTGTCATCTTTGCTTTAAATAGTTTAGCTGCGGTGTTGGTAATTGATTCAGTAAGTAAGTATTTTTGCAGAATTTAAAATGTAGGACAAAAAATGTAGTTCAAAAGATACAAAGCACGATAAAAAGGCACACAAAGACATTTTTAGCCGAATCAACAGATTGGCAAATTCCGCTGCAGAGCACTCTTGCTGTCCATCACTTTGCCAAGGCCACTCACACAGAGAGGGATGGCTGTATCCAGGCAACCGGTCGGCTAGCACTAGCAAGCTGTATCGAACCAATCAACCAATCACAAGCACCATTTCTCACCTTGGCCAATGGCTGCTGAAGTCAAGCAGCTGCTGTTCAGCGGGGAGCTTTAATTACAGCCAAGCAGCTCAGTGAATGCCTGATTGTCTGAGTGTCATTTGTGCACCTTTCAGTTTCAGAGCAGCCACATGTACCTGTGATGGAGAGGAGTGGGCAGCAAGTGTGTGTTTACTTTATTCCATGTGCTGTTGATATGATTACCAGCACCAGGATAGTTGATTTTTTTTAACTATTTATCAAAGAAATTAAATTAATACATTTAATTTCCTGTTTTGTTTGTTTGTACAGCTGTTGGATACACCTTAAAGCTCCTGTATCCATTAACAGAGATGATACTGAATCCTAAATTCAGTTTCCAAGTTTAATACTCAAAACAAAAAAGAATTTTCATCTTATAATCCTAAAACCATTCTTATCCCACCATGTATATCTGAAATCACTGAAAGTACCTGTAGCTGTAGAAAAAGATGTGTTCTCTGAGCTGTGAAGGGACCTTGACATCAAACATGTTCAATTTGTGAGAACTTAACCAGATATGGGAGCATTTTCCTTGTCTGGCAGGGTTCAGCAGCTTGAAACCTGAGCACTTTCTGCATTTGATGGATAAAAGCACAGATCCATTAAAAAAGAATGCTGTCTTTTTTACAACTATGTATCACAAGATTATAAAACAAGAGGAGTATATTTTCTTTAGAAAGATAGAGTTAGTGTTGGTTAAGTTGAGAACAAGAAAAAGATGTCTTGGCAGCAAAAAAAAAAAAAAAGAAAAAAACATTCTGAAATTGCACTGTTAGCTGGATAAACTGTCATAGTCAGGTAACGAAAGCCAGCACCTGATTTACAGGGCAGTTTAACTAATTGGCTTTTTTGTTTTGTTTTTTTGTTTTTGAATGAAGACCCAAAATTCACAGTCAAATGTTCTGTCAGAACTATAACAAAGTCATCTGCCACGAGCAGTGTTATAGCTTCACTTAACCCTTTCATGCATGGTGTCCACTACAGTAGACAGATATCTGGAATACATTTTATTCCCTTTAGGTTGCAGTATCATCTTCAACCAAACCCTTGTTTTAAGTTTCATAAAAATATTATCTGTGCACTTTTTTACCATATCAAGATATTGCATCATAAATCCAGAATACCAGACGAAGGGTAAATTGGGTATTATGCCTGTTTTCGAATTTCACATAATTTAGCTTTTTTTTAATTTTAATTTCTGTAGTATTTTACGAGTGAATAGCTTGACTAAAAGGCAATAAAATATTTTCTGACAATTTTGCTTTTTATTTGATTTACTCCAAAAAAATGTTTGTCAAAGATTTATTTTTGCAGATATTTATTAAGTTTCACTAAATTACTATAAAAACATTGATGCATGGTCCCATTGCAGTGATGAGATAGGTAACTTAATCAAACTATGACATCGAAAAAATGAACATGATTTTTCAATTTAACTTTAACTTTAAAAGTAAAAACAAACATTTTTCAAAAGTATTTCATTATGATTTTATAATTCATGCATGAAAGGGTTAATATTTTCTGTCTCTGTCAAGAAGCACTAAAACCTGGATAGAAAACAAAGGATACATAAACACTGTAGGGCATACAGACAGAACTGTAGCATCAGTGCAGTTTGGCAAATATATATCTATCTATCTATCTATCTATATATATATATATATATATATATATATATATATATATATATATATATATATATATATACACATATATATATATATATATGTATTTTTTGGGCATTTTGTGCCTTTATTGATAGGAGAGACTGTGGATAGGCTTGTGAAAGGGGGTGAGAGAGTAGGGGAAGACACTCTGCAAACTGGTCACAGGCGGGATTCGAACCTGGTCCGGCAGAAGCATGTACATGGAGTGCCTGGTTGCTAACCACTCCGCCAAACCAGCACCCCAGTTTGGCAAATATTTAATGTTAAATTGGATATCAATTTTTAAGAGCTTTGAGTTATGTTAGATTCACACTTAACCACTCAGTCAAAGCAGCAAGTTAATCTAATTAGTTCAAAAATATGGATGTTAAAAATGAAAGGATCTAAAGGTTAAGCTCACAGCACTTATATTTGTCTGTAGCTGCACTCTACTTTGTAAGATTCACATAGTTCACTCAGTGTGATCATCACTGTGAAAAGCAAACAGTGATATATTTTGACAATTTTACAGTTTTTTTATTTACCAGAAACTACTTGGTTACATTTATTTTAATCTGTACATTTCCATTTTGCTTTAAAAAATTAAGATTTTATGGCACGGCATTATGGCATTAGTATTTGGGTCTACATTTTCCAGCAATTGTATCTGAGTTTCCTAACAGTTCAAACTTGAAAACAAAATGACACAAGTGTTGACTGTGGAGGGTTGCAGGTGTCATAGCTGCTTTAACATCATACTAAGGCCGCTCTTCTTTTGTCATTGCTTCTGTCTCTCTCAAACACACACATGCACGCACACAATGACGCATAAACGCACATTATCTCCTTCATTTTGACAGACACAAGTTTAGGCAAGGCAATCTGTTATCCTAACAGTGTCTGACAGAGTCTGTGATGTTGTGTTCGCTCTCGGTGTTTGATCGTGCAGGTACAGAGGAAGTGAAGCCTACAGGGACATCTCATCCGCTCGTTCTTATTTCTCTCCCTCTGATCTGCGGCAAAGCTGCATAATAAAACAAACGTTACCAACACAGAAAAGCTTGGTGGATCTTCTCTTTTACTGAAGTGAACAAGCTGGAGTCTTTTTACACATTTGTTTCTTTCAGATACGTCTGATCAGGGCCTCAACTCCTGATAAAGTCTGTATTAGTGAGGCTGTATAGGGCTACAGCAGGGTTTATAGCCATGGTCTACAATGAGAAGTGCTAAAAGCACAAGCAGACGCTAGTTGCAGTGAAGGCTGTTGGTTTGGAAGGGAGGAAAAATATCTTACAAGTGAGGGTAAGACTGGTCAATAAGGACCCAGTATCATGTCTTTCTATTTCTAGCCTTATATGATTCACAAATTTTACACTTTTACATTTCTCTGTTAAGACAGAACAAAAACAAAGCCAATTCTAAGTTGAATGCACATGAGCCAAATGTCACAAACACACTTTGACAGTAGGTTGCACAATAAGAAAAAAGACTTGAAATCTCTTATACTTGTATCAATATCACAACAACCTGTGCAATATTTACTGATGTTCTCCTAATTGACTTGAGGTCATAATGATCAGGCAGCTAAAGTAAAACTGAAACAGCATGTAGAACACACAGTGAGCTGAGTGTGTGTGTGTGTGTGTGCATTCCTCCATGCAAGGCTGTGCACACGTTGGCCTCTGAGGTTTATAGATAGAAGCCGCTGAACTCATAAAAACAAGATAAGTGTTGTGTCAATAGTCCAAGCTGAAGCCATTAATCTGAGCAGAATAAGAGCCCAGCCTCCGCAACTGTAAACACAGGAGACGCAGGGAGGCCGTAGTACTGTAGAAGTGAAGGAAATTCAGCATCCACTAACCTACTGGGCGGCCATGCCATTAAACAGAGGGAGTCAGAGAGGTAACATTATAGCCCGCACATCACAGATCGTGCCATAGCTTGCAATACATCATCACCCATGAGATTGAGGGTGTCGCCTGAGCCATGTCGTTATATATCTGTGACAGAGCTGCCATGTTTACCGTCTTGCATGCTATTTATATACAGCAAAGGAAAGCTATAGATGGAATACTCAACATTTGAAGTGCATGGTGTAATATCAGAAATGCACATCACATAATTCAAATCCTTATAAAGAAACCTATTGATCGCTACAGCAACATTTTTGTCCTACATAATTGATGATGAAAGCTGTAATATAAAATTGACAAAGTTACCCGCCTGCATGAAAAGCACCTGTGTGTGAAAACAAGACACACATTACATTCATCAGTTGTTTTTTTTTCATGTAAATACAACAACAGAGTAATACTCATGGCTTTTTAGGGGCGTATGCTTTAGTCATGTAAGGCTGGGTAAACTAAGGTGTTTGTGTGTGAGCATGTGTGTACACTCGTGTGAAGGTGTCCCTCCTGGCTGCCCTGGTATTCTCACAACAGCAGCTGCAGGCTCTCGATAAGAGTCGCACTAAACAGCTTCACTTTGAGGACAAAATGAAGTGAAATGTAAGAAGAAAGACACACTGACACAAACACACATGAACAAATCTCTCTCTCTCTCACACACACACACACACACACACACATATTTTGAAAACAGGGCTGATATCCAGAAGCGAGCAGATTAGCAGACATAAAACAAGACAATTTCTACAAAGAGGGGGAACAAATTTTTGCAGACAGCCTGGAATATTAATTCAGGCACATTTGATTTTATTGCAGGAAAACCTCCACTTTGTGTGAATATGTCAGACATGAAAAGGTTTATCTCTTTGGGTGTAACGTGTTTGTTTTAAATAGAGGGATTCAAAGAAGAATATAATGTTTAGGGTCATTGCATGAATTCTAGAGGCACACACAAAGGCTTATGACATGACTTTTTAAACTCTTGTTTATCACTGTTGAGATCTTTCCGATACAATATTAAAGCTAAATGAATTTTGTTGGTTGAATTCCCCCCTGGATTTATTTTTCCACATCCTCACTTCACTGTAACTCTAACTTATAAATGAGCCATCATATGGTCCACTCTACCTTTGTCATCCAGGCTCAGGAAGAAGGAGTCCAATACTTAATATAATTAAATTAGGAGCAATTTCCTGACTCAATCAGATTAGGAGCACATTGACCTTGTGGTGCTCGGAGTCATAACATTAACATGATTTGCACATGGAGGGTCAAATGAAAGGAACTCGAAAACAAACCTGAAGACAAAGCCTTCATGATACGATCAGTGTCTTTATTGGGTGACTACTCTAGGAGTGCTCTTCTAATTGACTTGCGTACAATAGATTAAATTTATTAAGCATTCCCTAAAAACCATCTAATAGTTGTAATGGTTAAAGACTTTTGTTGTTGTCTTTTTAATCTTCATTCTTGCTGGCCTTATAATGTCAATATCTTAAACACTTTTAAAGTTCCTCACTAAATCTTTCACGGTAGTTTGTGTTTGATATTGGCGCTCCCTGTAGACAAAGCAATCCATTTTATTATTTTGCTGATATTTTTCTGTTTATGACTAAGTCATGTTTCCCAGTAAAGTGCACTGCTGTTAATAGGTACAGCCATTTTGTGCAACTGTACGAGGTTTACATAAATTGATTTTGCCAACATGCTATGTCACTACATGGACTTAGGAAGACACAACATTGGCAGAGGAAATCAATACTGAACCAAATATGGGTGTTTAGATACAAGTGAGAGGGGTCAAAAAATTATGTTAAACTGAAAAGCAGGAGATATCCAGAGTCACCCGGTGGTCTATGTGTGTAAACTGCAAGGCCATGCCCACAAACCTTCCTGTTATAAGGTCTGAATCACAGGTAAGAATATAGAGGTATCTGGCATCTAATGTGCAACAATGTGCTGGCACAATACTTTATAAAGGATTATTAAAGGAGTCATATCATGCTTGTTTCTCCTTTTCACTATGCCAGACTAGGATGCCTGTAAAGCATTTCTGCCCTCAGTACAAGTCATTTAGTTCCTTCATTGCCCCACAATAGCGTTCTCAAATTCCCCATTTTAGGCCATTATAAAGCTCTTGTTGAAACACTCGGTCTCCAGGCTGACCTAAAGTTACCTCGCAACGTCACAGCCCTTTGTGCTCTGATTGGTCAGTTCTATCGGGGGTAGAGCCAGCCTGTCCTTCTTCTTCTACTGTATTTTCTGGCAGGCTCAAAGCAGCGACTGCGTATTGAGTCCCCCTACAGGCCAGAGCTGGTAATGAGTGAATGTGAGCTAGGGAGCTATATACTGCTGCTGGACGAATGTGTTCCTCGATGACAGTTTTGTGGCTAACGGACATCACAGAGGAGGAAGTGTTTTATCAGATTACTCCAATAAAAAGAAATGTACCTCGTGTTGTCACGACAATTTAAATCTCGCGGACATCTCGCAATGACCTATTTTCAGAGGCATCAAATCTCGTTCTAGGATATCAGAAAAAATACAATATCTCATTTTTTGAAAATTAAGGGGGTGTAAGGTCTTGTTTTCAAATTTATTATATGTAAGTATTAAATCATGCATCAGTATGATATGTCTCCTTTAAGTATTCAAATTGCAAATAAGTCATCAACAATCTATATGCACTTATCATCTGATGCCACTGATACTTTTAAATTAACATTGAAAATTTAATCCCATAAAAGACACCAAACGACAGGTAACTTTATTCGAGTAGAAAAATTAGTTATTGAATTCAATGTGTGTGTGTGTGTGTGTGTGCGTTTATGATTGGTGTTGTTATATTATTATGTTGGTGTATTTTTTTATGGACGAAACTGACTTGGCTATTCAACAAATGTCAATGCCCTGTAGGATTCTGTTCAGCAGCTTAAGTCCAGCACAAGTGACGTAGGTGTGTGTGGTGAAGCTGCTGAAATTAGCAAAGATTGACTTGGCTAAAGTGTATATGCGGTTTTGTCAAACTGTTATAAAAAGTGGATATTCCCCAAGAAGAGCTCTCATTGTTTTCATTTTGTACAATAAGTAATTAAATGCTTCAGTAGGCTACAATCAAATGATGAAAAATCTTACTGTAATTCATGTGATAAGGCTCTCCCGTCATGCAAGTGCAGTATGCATCTTCTTCTCATTACCGTTATAGCGGTCAGATCAACCGTATCTCACCCGGATACAGCGGTGCTATATTCTGGTTGGCTGATATGTAGCTGTATGTTGTTTTTTTATTTGCTGATTGGTGGATCATCTACAGGGGTTGTCAAGCTCCTGTTGAGCTATATGATGCTCGGAGCATATTGATACATGTTCAAATGCATAATAGCTGTGTAACTTGGTGGGTATTACATCAAAAATTTCCTGTGTGAGAGTGTGAAAGGTTAAAATGCATGTGTCACACTCTGGATGTGTGACACTTGCATCTTAACCAAATAAAGACTATCCATAAGGCCTTTAAAGTTAGTTTAATGTTTACAACATACCTCAGTGCATTGCTTGTGTTTGTGATTCTGCTGATTACAGTATGTGCACATCATACATAGTGGAGACATAATATGCATTTGTGCTGTGTGTGCACTGCATTGTGTGTCAGTCAGCAGCATGGGGTAGATGTTAGCTGAGTTTAAAGAGCAGCATGTAGAAGAGAAGCAGCAACTGTCTGTCAACCAGCAGCCAGCACAGGGGCCCCGAATTCCCATGCATCCCCTTCATCCTGCTGTAGTATAAATAGACGACAAAATCAGAGCTGGAGATTTCTGTGGTTGCAGAGTGGTATGATTGTGAGTGTATGTACGTGTGTGTCCATCAGATGAACCACACTGGCTGAGCCCCCCTAAAGCCCTGCAGCATACAGTATCTGGCATATCTATCTTCTCAGAGAAGACAAATTGACCCCTGAAGATGAGACCTGCTCTAACAGAAAGACGCAAGCATACAGAAACGTACACAATACACACCTCTGGAGTCACTACAGAAGTGAGGCCGAGTCAAAACCATTTTATATCAACCCCACTAAAAAGCTTTTAAGCTTGTTGTGAAACTGGCAAAAAAAAAAAAAGAATCTCCTTTGTTAACTACAATAAAAAGATCATTAAGATTGCCTTTAACACATTTGTATGATACAATCAATCAATGGGCACAGGTGGAAGAACACACAGCCTTTACATGGTATAAGGCAAAACTCAGAAACTTCCTAGAGGAAACATAAAGTGCTCTAGAAAAATCGCCTGGTTATACATTCAACCCAACAAAGTTTTGAGGCTCAAACTTTATGTAAACTTCACACAATTATGCAAAAGAACTGAACCTACCAACAGCAGTGTACCTTATGTGTAACCTGAGCTTGCCCTCCTTAAAGGTGCAGCACTGCTGTAAACTCTAAGCTAAGCTAAGCTAATCTATCTATTGCTGCAGGTTGGGACAGGAGCTCTGTCTGATTTACAGAATTTTAGATGTACAGAAATATTTAAAAAAAAATACAGAATTGAGGTGGCTGCACACTGTACTGAAAACATTTAATGCTTTATCATTAGGCTAGCAAGCCTCTTTGTTTTGGTTCTACTTTTGCACACACTATAGCTAGCGTGTCCTTCCGCCTGGAGAGGAATAGAGGGGAACAAATGGACTTACTAGCAAAAAGTAATCAAACACAAATGTGTTCAGTACAGTGAACAATAAACTTTTTTTGCCCTCATCTGAAAGTCAGGAATTTATGCAGAGCTCTTGGCCCCAATGCATAGCCTAACTTCTGAGCTGATCCTCCCTACAGGAGCAGAGCTGATCAAAATCACTGAAGCTAATGTATTAACCATTGAAATAAATCTTTCTGAAATAAATATACTGAACTATCCTTTGATGAAAATGGAAAAAAGTCGAAAATATATGGTTTATATTTATAAAGGATGTCATCAGCAAACTTGTAACTTTGTGTAATGTACATTTAGCACTTTCAAGGGCTTTGTCTGAAATCCAAGCACTTTTCAAACCTTGGAAACATAAATTTGGAAATTCAGCATTCTCACGGATTTTAAGCACCTGCAGCATACCTATTGAGAACCCTGTTGGCACTGCCAGGACGAAAAAAATGATAGATGAACACAGGCTCTGACCATGATGCCATGTTACAAGTAATTCAGTATGCAGCAATAGGTCTAAAGATATAATATGGCTGGTTGGTCTTGGAGGTAATATACAAATATATTGTATACTGTATACAGCACAAACTTTTCTGTGAACTTGGATGGCACATTATGGACACTACACTGTATGTTGTTTGGTAGTTTAGTCAGCTTAGGTCTATTAGCCTGTGTTTGTGTTCTCAGAGTGTCAGCATGCTTTCAGCAGACAGTATTAAAATTCAACCTAACAACTCAGGTCTTTAGTTCCTCGTGTTTTGCAGTTGTTGTTTTGGGTCCTGAATGTCAGAGGAACAAAACAAGGCTTAAGTGATTCTGGTCCCTTTCTTTGGAACCATGGTAACAGTGAAGGTGACGGTTCAGCACAGCTTTGTGAGAGTCCCCAGAAAAGTACAGAAATTAAAGTCACAGTCATAGAGTGCAACAGACTTAAAAACATGACACAACTCCCATCTTAATGGTTTTATGAAATCACTGCTGAGCATCCTAAAAGAAGATTTAACAAAATTGCCATCATTTTACACCCAAGTTTCCAGCAGCATTATGAATAAATGCTTCTGAGATTAACAATGGAGCAATTTAAATCATTACACACATGATTCATTGTAATAAAAACCCTAACAAGAAATTTACAATAATCCTCTTACAAATGGTTGCAGCCCATGCCGAGGGAACAATAAGCTGTTCTGGGCTCAATCGAGCTGCATACTAATAGGATGATTATGAGGCCTAATTATCAGATGGCACTTGTTGAGAAGAAGCCGTGCAATTTGCCCCTGAGGACAAAATGCAAAACAGATACAAACTGTTATTTCTGTTGAAAAGCCATCAAGCAGCATCTCTGTTCTCTATAGTACAGCTGGTTAGAAGTCAAGATGACAGGTCTGTAGATAACTGCCATGGGGAGGAATCAGAAGGCACACCAGCAATGTGCAGTAAAATTTTAGGTATACTGCTGTCTGTACTATGCTTAGGCCCACAGTTTGTGTCAATACAGTTCATAGATATTAGTAGCTGCCATTACAACTGTCCACTTACTGCAGCAAGAAATTTGCTCTGATTTCTAAACTTTCAAGTCTAAATATCTATTACTCAGCACTGTCCCTGTAATCACGACAACATAAATGAATCAACTCACAAAAAAGTTAGAGCACAAGTCTATCACCATTTTAGAGCTGCTATAAAAAACTGAATGTGACAAAGGGGAGCTATATGCTAATTTTCTACAAATGCCCAAGATCAAAATTACAAGCAAAAATACTCTTGGTACTCCTGCTGAAGCACCAAACCGTACTCAACAAGAGGAGCAAATAAGAGTGTTTTGTTTCTTTAATTTGATGGATGAGGATCGCTAATTTTAATTATACTAATAGCCAAAGTCTCCTTATGGTGCTTTGACATTTGTAGTATCTGCTCAACTTAGCTCAAACTTGCATGGTTTGGATACCATCTGCTCTGTTTTCCATTTCAGTATAGACTGTAACAGTGTCTCTTTAAGGTAGGCAGGGCTGTTATAGAATGGTTGTGCAAAACCAAGATGACCAAGATCCTCAAAACAACAAAGGAAGAACAAAGGTAATAGAGCTGGTACCCTCTCTGTGGCTTTTGTCACTGCTAGGGGATGAATTTTGTTCCGAAGATGGCTCTAGCAGCCAAACAATATGCTATTAAGAAGAGGAGAGTTTGAGAAGTCAAACAGCATCCCAGTGCCGATCAAATGGGAAATTTAACTTGCATGTCAATACCCCCCGACTCGTGGCAAAACTATAACTTTTCAGAGGTCAGCAGAGTCTCCAAATCAGTTTGCTTGAAACTGTCCTGGAGGCGATACCAAAACCTGTGGTATTTACTAGTTATGATCCCTAATGAAAAATCAAATTACTGAGTGAAGTGAAGCTAACTTGAGCAGATATCACATAGTTCAAAAGTCCAGTTAAACCATATAGCAAGTTTTGAAGAGTCACAATGTTGGTGTTAGCAAGATTTTAGCAAGTACAGAGGTCGCTGTACTCTGAATGGACTCAAATACCTGAAAATGTACTCTCAGTTAAAAAAGAGTTGGTGTCAAAAACAATGCTTCAGTAAACCAAATCCATAGGTGTCCCAGTCGAACTAACTCTGAGATTTTTACTTTAAACTCTAAACTTATGTGACACTGTTTATATAAGTGGTGATTTGACTCAATACCGTCAATCATCCTGCCAGTGCCCTATCATAGTCAAGAACCAACAGATGCTTCAGGCCTACGTTGTGAAAAATGCAGTTCAAATTTCTTTTTGAATGTAGGTGCTCTAACCAAAGAGTATATTTTTCAGCTTGTGTTCTCCATTAATATACAGTAAATACACATATCAGTATTTACAATTTGCAATGCTTATATAGAATCAACAAGGGCGGCACAGTGGGGCAGCAGGTAGTGCACATGCCTCACAGCAAGACGGTCCCTGGTTCAATCCCTGGATCAGGCAGGGCCGTTCTGTGTGAAGTTTGCATGTTCTTCCCGTGCATGTGTGGGTTCTCTATGAGCACTCTGGTTTCCTCCCACAGACCAAAAACATGCTTATTAGGTTAACTGATGATTGAAATTGCCCTTAGGTGAGCGTGAATGGTTGTCTGTCTCTTTATGTGGCCCTGCGATCGACTGCCGACCGGTTCAGGGTGTACCCCGCCTCTCGCCCAATGACAGCTGGGATAGGCTCCAGCTCCCCCGTGACCCCAAAAGTGATAAGCGGTATAGAAACTGAATGAATGAAATACAGAGTCAACACTTAAGCGATTAAAAGTATAAAACGAGAGTGCATTTCTTACACTACGTACAAGTGTTGATATAGTTTTAAAGTATGAGAGTTAAAGCACCAACCCCCCAAAAAAGTAAAAAAAAAAAAAACAACACTTTGTAGTGTGGACCCATATAGACACTTCCTAAAAAGCATTTATGTTAACTCTGATAGTGTTCATTTGTCTATGCTGATTTTGCTTTGTGGCACTGATACTATTCTGCCATTTCATATATGTTGTTTAATCTAGCAATGAGTATTTTATAATATTAAAAAAAAAAATTCACAACAGACAGTTGTAGTTATTTAAGTGTTCACCCAAACCCACTTTTTCTCCCATGGAGCTACATTTGAACATATCACGTTATTTTACATTACTACAATACAACTGTGGACAGACAAAGGGGCAACATTTAGTTTTATTTACTTTATCATTCTGATATTTTTTTGGACTTTTTGGCAGCAATTCAATCATATTCAAAAATCAGACAAGACAGTTGAATTTTGGGGTAACCAACCAAGCAGTTTTGTGAGCTATTCCTATGTCTGAGGCTTTTATCCTCAGTGGCTTCTGTCCTGCAGGTCATTTTCACTCAAGTTCTCCAGAGAGAGACAGAGAGCAAAGGCGAAGCTTATGTTTTATTATCTAGTATTGGTATGAAAGTCAGTCACCAACATTTAAGTCATTTATCCATTTACTCATAATTCATTTATGTATTTAACACTTGTCAAGGATTGTATGCTAAAATGCATATTCTTGAAGAAAGATGACCATTTGCTTTAAAGCCTGAGACAATAAACACCAGTAAAAGTGAGTTGTGTGTGTCTGTTCATTTCAGATAGAAACAGGGTTAAAGGATTGAAGAGAAGCGCTCTGTAGAGTCCCATAAGTCAAACCCTCATAATCACTTTTAATGAACCATGCAATCATAAAATGAAATTACTGCTGCTTTAATCTACCTTCCTCTTAGACCATTTACCTGTTTTTAGGCCTTTGTTGTTTAACATAGTGTTTCCTGGGCATCAGGAGGCAGATTCATCACAACTCCAATCTAACGCTCGGTTAATAATTCAGCATTTAATATAAAAACAGACAGGCTGTCCGGGAGGGAACAACAGCTGTAAATTATTGATATCAGTCTCTTCTCTCCTGTCTCTGGACTAGAGGATGGCTATATGGATTAAATAAGAAAATAAATTATATTTGGACCAATATTCTGTTGCACCCTGAAGATCTATCCCTTGAACTCAATTGCATTGAATAAAAGGAAAGGATGATTGCTGCTGCTGGAAAGATGCTAAATCCACATTTATTTCTCTTTGGCCTCCAGATCTATTTTATTTCTCACACATTTTACATTAGCGGTAGTAACGTCTGGAAAAGGAAGCTCCCTGAGGCTTTCACTGCATTTCCTCCAATTACCACCAATGTCACCTCACCTTTTTTTGTTCATGGTGTTCCTCTCATTTTCTGCCACTCTGACCTAATAATATCCTTCTCAATTCCTCTGTCTTTCTCCCCTTTTTCCCAGTTCACAAAACAGAGAAGGAAGAATTTTTATATAAAGAGAGTGCAGCAAACACAAATATACACCACTGCTGTAACCCACAATCCATGCACACACACACGCACAAATAAATACATTAGCCCTGACCCCCATGAAACCAGAGTCAATTTAAAGTCAAACTCTTGACGACTGGAGACGTTTTTCCATCAGATATGAGCTCTGATATAGATCCCTCTGCTGCCAGGTGTAGTGCTGATGCCTGTGATTGTGTTGACTATCAGCTGAAAGTCAATACAGCAATATAAAGAGGAGACGGCTTCATATGAGCTCCATGTGATTGGTACACAGAAACTGCGGTTCAAGGCCTCCAAGCCAATCTCAGGAAGGATGTAACTATACCTCCAGAGAGACGATGCAGCACAGTGAAGGACACTGTGTCTTTTGTAATAAGCTACACACTAACCATCACATACTGTGCAAACCTACCCACATGCATCCAACATGCACCACTCCACTTGAAATGTATAGATATGATCTGAAAACTGATACAAGTACAGATATCACAAATCAATGTAACAAATAACTTACTATAATACAGAAATGACAGCATTTGCCTTTTTGATTTCAGGAAGAGCTTGGTCTCTCTTTTTCAACATAAGTGGCTGAAGAGGAGAGAAGAAATGGGACTTGCAACAGGGTTTACAAATATTAAAAGACCACTTGTTTGAAAGTTAAGGGTTTTATGGGACCTCCCTTCTGATCTTCTTTAATAATTTCAGAGAACCTGGCCGTATTACTGCCAAAGGGTAGCTGTGGCTGTGGCATCTCTATGCTGTAAAAACGGTTAAATGACCAAATGTTGTGAATATGCCCGGGATACTCAAACTAGTGAATTAGACCATTTAAGATGGTTTCATATTACACCTCTTCCAGCAGCTGATGGATCCATGAGAGATTCTATGCGACATAGAGGGCTTAGAAAAGAGACCCAGCTTAACACCTTTCCCTCATCCATGCCAGCGTAGTACATCACGTCTAGGCATTACTTAACAGGCAGATCAGTTTCCTATCAGATAATCAAATCATCATAAAGGGGGTATTTAACACACAAAATTAAAATGACATTTCTGTTAAAAAGATGCATGTCTTCACCACCCATGGCAAAAAACAAACAAACAGAATAACGTATTGGTGTTACTGGTGAAGTGTTAATTAAATATAAAGCTTGCCATCGTATGAATATGTGTATATAGTTTCAGGGAAAGATTCAGAGCAATTGGAAAACAGGCTTTAACAGCTAAGGAAGGAAAAATTGTTGTACAGTCTTTCAAAAATTGAAAAAATTTGGAAGGAAAACTATGTATGATATGATCTCTTTCATAATAATAAAGTATTTCATGTTTTTACAGCAGCGGAGTGCGGATATTGACTCACAGTTTTGTTGGTTGTACTCTAATTGCAATGCCAAAGGAAAAAAAACACTAGAAATAATGCAGCATATGGCCTCGCTGTCATCACCTATAGCTCACAATCACACCCACACCCCCTGTCGAATACAACTCCGTATGCGCCTGTTTGTGTGTGAGTGTGTGTATGTGTGTGTGTGTGTCTACAGTCAGCTATATGTATGTGAAGCAGAGAAGTGCAGTGTGAGAAGATAAAAACATCAAAACACCCGGAGCAAAGACAAGGTCAAACATCTCTGTTCTCTCTATTCATCTGTCATCCCCTCTGTGATTTACAACATCTTTTCTGTAACTGGTGACACAAGACATTTAAATCCGCAGCTCTCTAACTTTCAACTTCAGCAATGGCGTTCAGCTAATAAAGAAAAACATCTGAAAAATCCATCAGATCAGCCTCCATAGCTCACTGGTTAAATGCCATGTGGTCAGCTCTGACTGATCAGACTCACTGCAGAGCCTGGCTGATCTGCTGGCAGACATCCAGAGCGGATGATTAGACACCTCATCACTGATAAATAACAATAACTTGACTCGTATCAGAGGTTAAATTATGCATTGGAATCCCTGCTAATGCTAAATAAATACACCAAACCACTGAGACCTGGTTGGCTGATTTTAAATCAACCACAGACGATCTTATTACATTCACATGCCATGCTTCAGATCATTGAGCTTGGCTATGTGTATGATCTTCAGCTGAGTATCGGGCGAACAGACAGATTTTATAATCTATGCTTTTTGTTATTTCAGCATCAACATGTTCCTATTCTCTTTGTAGTGAAGGTTTGTAGTATGTGAGAACTTTCTGTGGCCGTCTCAAGAATTGTCACACGGCTTCTGCTCGTCTTTGAAGATGTGGAGATCAGAGCATGCCCCTGTTGCTGTCATGACACTGCCAGCACGGTAATAAACTATGGAGATCAGGAGATCAGTGCCAAGGCCAGAACAGATGTGCACACATATTTAAATAGTCACAAGTACAAGGGCAAAACTGATGGCAATGATAAGTTGTTGACTTCAATTTTTATTGAAGCACTCCTGAGACAGAACCTTCCGCTGTACCAAAGAAAAAAGGAAATGTATAAAAAAATTTAAATGATGACATAAACCACCAGATCTTGCTTGTATTCGTATAGAAGAGCTGACTGTATCCCTAATGCTAAAAGACCAGTAACCATCAAAAACTTTTCCTCTCATGGTTGGCCTTACATTTGAGGATTTTTTTCTCCTGTTTTGTGTCTCAGTTGAACGCCTGTCACAATATCAAACATTGTGTTATGACATGAAGAGCTCTTAAAACCCTTATAACAGGTATGACAATCAGCCTGAATAATGAATATAGAATAAATATGGTTATTTCATAATCAAAGTATTTCACTGAGCATGTGGCTCAGCAGTTCTCATTAACTTTCTATGGTGCCCCCACTCCAAGACCAATATTCTTTTGTGCCTCCTAGAATGAACCACCCGCCACCCTTAAAGTTAGTAATAGGCAAAGGTAAGATTTTTCCAATTAGTTTAAAACATATGAATGGAAACATCAGGTATTACTGTGCAAAGCATAGAAATTAATATAATATGCTTTTTCACATTCACAAAATAATTAAAGGTGCTATGAGAATAGGAGAATCTATTACCAGCGAAATAAAGACTCTGCTACCCATGAGCCCGCGTGGTGACTGTTGTAATGCTGCATTCCAGTAACCTCGGAAATGGGAGTGACATCATCTCTGACTTATCGGCATTCCAGTTGAAGTCGGAAAAAAACATGCCGATCTACAAGGCTATTGTTAGCTGTTGTTAGCACGCCCTGTGTTGTTGTTCACAAATATCACATGAAGAATGTGATTATCACTATGGCAGCATTTTTGTAAATAAAAGTCTAACAATACTATGTATACAGCTGATCTAGAGCGACACACCCCAGTCAGAAGTGTAAATAAATTGATTATTACAGGAGCTAAATAACTGTTCACACTGGGGGCATCCATCTTTGATTGTCAACTCAGGGGTGGCGAGGTTTCACCCAGTTCCCAGTAGGATATTCAGACTTCGGTGAACGTTCCAGGTGCATTTTCCTACTCGGAACCCAGAAATTCCTACTTCTGACTACAACTGGAACACACCAAAGAAGTGACTGAAGCCAAAGCGTGTGTTTGTTGTGATAAATGCAACTCGGACCTTCCTCAAAACTCTGCATTGCTTTACGACTTCTTTTTTTAAAAAACGTACAGGATGCAAAGCGACGAGGTAATGTATCTCTTTCTAGTTACGTATCGGTAGTTTTTGATGTGTGACAACAAGCAAGTTTTGGAAAACTTATTATCGTAGTTGTAGCCGGCTATACATCGCTACTTACAGCCCGGTGCTCTGAGACGTGTAATATATAAATAATAAAATAATATAAATTTGCTCTAGTTTTAATTGTCTTGTTCCCAAAGTTGAGTATCCAGGCCAGTCCAGCCCTGTCCAACCCGACCAGAAGGCTAAAGAATAGCATTTATAGATAACCTATTTTGATGCTATAAAACTCATCTTACAGTGTGTATTTCGATCAGGCATATCTAAAAGTGAGACTTTTTTGTAATTACTGAGAAACTCCTCACAGTTTCTTTAAATTAAATTCAGCATATACAACCCCCATCTGTAAAAGCTCAAATCAATTTGAGGTCTACTTTTGTACCAATTTTTTTCATGATTCAAGTCAAAGAGTTTAGACTGGAGTCACAATTTAAATGTCTTTGTTTTAGATCTTTAACAACATAAAGCACATACAGCAGAAGGCAGTAGTTACACAGCCTACACTGATTTTTACTTTAATACCACATCTGACAAGGCAAACAACCAGTCACAATGCAAAATTATTAACCGGCACATGGACAGGCCAATTGAAATTCCAAGAGGGTTGTTGTCTCAATTCAGCCATGTCCCAAACCCAAAGTCTAACAAGTTCTGACTACATGTTTACACAAAATCAGTTTGGTAATATTTAGACAATCAAATTATATTTAACAATTTCTTGGGCCATTCACAGTGACAAATTTTTACCCAGCTGTGACTGCTACTTACGGCAAAATGTTATATTTAACAATTTAAAACGTTTTCATTTTTTTTAAGTTATAATATATATGTAATATATTATATAATTTATATAATTTTTCAGTAATCATGCAACCCTAACTCTCTGTATTCCACAAAATATTGAATGAAGTTCTGAGGAATTGATGGGCATAACAGAGAGGAATGACTGCAAGCCTGTAATAAACATCAACTCATAAGCAGATCAGCACAGACTGCTTTTGTGGTGGCTTTATCAACACTAGAATGAGGAACTTAAGAATGAGGAACAAAAACGACACTGAAAGCATTTTTTAGTAGCAAAAAGTATTTGCCCCTTTACCGTCAGGTTTCAGCAGTAGTCTCATTTATGTGGTAGCTGGCATTTTGTATTTTGCATCTCTGTAGCAGTGCCTACTGCATCATCTGATTGTCCCATAACAAATTATTGACAAACCCCCTTAACATTATTTATTTGAGGATCAGCCAATCTTTAAATGTCAGTTTCTTTAAATTGTATTTAAACACATTGTGCACTTACCTTCATCAAATATTTATTTTACCAAACCAGTAAAAGTGCATTGTAACTTTACCAAATAAACCTTAAATGCATAACAAAACACAATGTGCACATACATGTCGTTTAGCAATAAGGAGCTCATTTATCTCAAATTGATTAGCCTTTATTCTGTTGGTCTCTTTTTCAACCCAGACCTCAGCACTGGATGACCATTTTTGACTAAAAGGATTGAAAAAAGTTTTAGTGATTATACCACCTATTGTTTAAAAAGATGACAGAGCAGCAGACGAGAGGATGAGTGAGTGGTTGATTTGTTGACATATAAAACATAAGCCAGACATAAAACACTTGCCCCTTTGACTCAAAAATTAAGTCTGATCAACCAAACATGGATTTGTATCAAATTCTGTCCAATTAGTTGGTGTTTAATCGATGAGGCACCTTTAATGGTATCAATGCAATTCTTTACCCGGGTTAACTGAATCTGTTTTATACAATACTTGGACAGTGTTATTGCGCCATTCATCCTAAGCACCTGCTATAAACGGGCCCTCGTCTTTTCATACTATGTACTCAAGTAAGACATCATTGCTGAGATAGCAGCACAGTAGAATGACCCCTTCCTCCTCCCTCTTCTCCTCTAAGCACCACTGGCCTTGCCTTCAACCTTCTCCTTGAGCTGACCCCATCAAAAACATCAACACATCATGGTTTTATGCCCCATACTTGTACCAAAGCCCCTACATCATCTCCCCTCTTTTCTCTCTATGCCTTAAATCCCTCCCCACAATTCTGCCAAAACTACATTTGCACCATCAAAATCCACTTCCTGCCAGGCTCCTCTCAAATCTAAAAATACCACCCTTGCATGATCCACTTCTTAACCTGAACTCCTCACCCTTTCCCAATGCCACAACAGATCCCTCTACCCTACCTCTCTGCTCCTCACCTCCTCCCCCTTTTTCCTCTCCTTCATTCAGGCAAGATCTAATTCACCGATGAATAATGGATGGATGGATAGGAGACTTTCATCTATGGAGGTTCTCTTTCTCTCACTGTTTCTCTTGCGGGATGGCTGCAGTGCTAATGCAGGGCAACTTGCATTGGAGATGAGCCAAGGGACCTCCCACTCAGTCTGTTTGTCTGTCTGCTGCCTTAAGGATCCCTTGTTTTCTATCAGATTCTTTTTTCTTTCAGACTGGACGATCCCATTCTGTCCATCTATCATATTTTCCAACATGTCATTTTTTATTCTGCCATGATAACAACATCAAACACCATAGAAAGAGAGCTGGCAATCTTTCTTTGTCCTGGTCTTCATCCAATTACCTCTCACCTTTTCATCTCTCATTAGCTCTGTTCGATTATTGCCTGACCTTGGGATAGGGATCATGGGTTTGTATTGACCTAAACTCCCCACTTCCCTATACTGATAGAAGCATCATGAAGGGACCAATCTCACAGCCCCCTCCCCTCCATGTTAAATGCTTTGAAAGGGCTTAATCTACACCACATGCTCAGGTAAAAAGAATAATTCTATTGGTTCAGTACTTATTAACCATACACTGCTTGTTACTTGCTGCTTTTGAGAGAAAATGCAATGGACAGAGTCAGGGAAAGGAATAAAATGGAGAAGAATGGCAATATGACTGAGTGAAGGTCAGTCCTTTGGCTATACTCTGTACATGGGATGTCATTAAACAAAAAGGCTGATCCAGTGCCCAGTAATTTTGCAAAATCCTACAGCTAATTTAATGTGTATCAGTCTAAAAGTCACTCTTTTGTGCACCGGACATACTTGTGCAAAGACAAGAAACATGTCTCTCACTTAAGCTTGTGGTTTACATAGCTGCTTTTGTGTTTTAACTTGTTTCATTTTAATTGTCATGCTTAAAACAAACTTGTTTTTCAACTGGGTCCACTTGTATAACCCAGAAAAACGGCTACTTGACCCCATCTCAGAGAGAAACCCCACCCAAGAGCAAGTAGTAGACTAATGCTGTCAGATGCTCCTACAAACACTCCCACAGGATGCTCTGTGGACTAAATATCAGACAGTAGCACTCACCAGACTTCAATGATTAGGCGGAGCCCTGAGGAGATGCTACTTTCAAATTCATGCTAGTTTTCCAAAATCACCAACCCCAGCTTTAAAAGGTTCTGCCGACTTGATAAAAGTATGACTACCTTTCAACAAAACACAGTATAAAAGAAACAGTTCATGTGGATTCAGGTATCTTTTAAAGCTGCGATTTTGCCAAGCAGTCAGGTTCAGTTCAGCTTGGTGCAGATCGTAATAGAAAGTTTTTCTCCCTTCTGTGGACAGAAGACATACAAAGCTGACTCCAAAGGGTGGAGCTTAAAAACTCTACATTCTGTTGATTGGTCACAAAAATTGTCACTTTTCCATGTGATAGCAACCAAAGATATAATAATGAAGTGCTATCTTTAAAGCATCCAGGGATCCAGGGTGCTGGTTTGATGGGCTGGTGAGCAACCAGGTCTGCTTCATGTGCTTTGGCTGTTCCCCTGCACTCTCTCACCACCTTCACAGATGTGTCCACCACTGTCACTCCCTCCTCTATCCAGTAAAGGTAGAAAATGAGTAAGATGAGGGCTTACAGCTCCAAACCTACCACTCCGTGAAAGGTAGCTTAAGTAAATAATGTTGATTAATAAATGGCCATTAACCTTCAACAATACTTTGTTTACAGGGAATTTTTAACATTTAACTCTCCAAATAGCAGAACTACTGATCCAAAAACACTGAACACAAGTTGCTTAGAAGAAATGGAAGTAAAAAGCTAGTGTAGCAGCTCCATGTGTTCATTGGTGACATCTAGGTTCCTGGGATCTTTTCTTGCACCTGTCATATAACAAAATTCTGTCAATTAACCTGTTATTATGGGTAAAACCATTTTATCATCCCAAGAATAATCTAATAAACATGTCAAAATCCTTTTGGGAAAACAACTGAAGAGTAAGTGCTATTGCAGGAATACAAAGGCAAAGTAATGGAAGGATGCAGGTCCTTTAGAGGTTCTCACAGCTAAACATTGTACCCAGTTTGTGCCAATAAATCCCTTGTACTTGTCCCATTTTAAGCAGGCATTTAAATGAATGTTGTTTTAATTTTTCATCTGTACGTTTTGCAGGATATCACAGTTATGTACAAAAGGACAAACCCACCCCCACCAAAAGACAACAATTAGCGTTTGGAATTGAGAACGAGCAAGCAGCCTGTCAGAGAGCCCATCAATAATGCAGGCTGGTGGGAGACCCCAGCTGACACACTACTGGCCTGCCTAACCCCCTCCTCTTCTTTCTACCTGTCTGTCTGGTGTCCATCTGTCTGTCTCACATCTGCTCCTTCTCTCACCTTCTGAGTGCCTGCTCGACCCCCTGCCACTCTGACCACACGTCTGTCCAACAAACACAAACAGGGGTGTGTTTGCTCCCACCGAGCAACTGCCCTGCTGTCTGATTTGTGTGAATCCATGAGCTGCTGAGACACACTCTATATTCATTTATTTATTTACCGTGCAAAGACACATAAAAGTGATTCATAATTTATACAGTATCCCAGTGTGTTGAGTCACTGAGTTACTGTTTTTACTTTTAGTGAATTGGTGAAACAAGCGGTTTCAAAACTGGGTACTCCAGTTTATCTGTTTAGTATTTTTCGATTGTGTTTTGTTTTATATTAATGAATGAATGGATGGAATTTCCCAATATGCTCACCCTCAGAGGTCTGTACGCTTTGCAGAAAACTAGTCTTGTCTTTAAAACCCATCACCACAAGGTAAATTATTAATTGTGACCAAAAATTTGCCACCAGTCAAATTAAGGTATGGAATAATCGAACAGTTTTGTAAGAGTAAAACATATGAGTGGCACACACTGCCACCGTAATCACTCATAGAGCCCATTAAATTGTTCTCAAATTACTGGAGATGTGGATATCCCTAAAACATGATCAAAACATTTTAAAAAAGTGGATTCATTTTATAAGTGTTGCCAATAAGTACTGCAAAAAGACCAACTGCATTAGAATGCACACTAGCACATTTCAGACTCAGGTACCAATCCAGACTGTGTCCCCTTCTCTGGATAATTCTGTGATAAGGACCTCTAAAATAAAACACAGCTCCTGGTGCTTTTAGTTTCTAAATGTTGCAGTTTTTGAAGGTCACAGTGGTGAATTTAGAATCTTCACACTCCTCTCTACTCAGTTATTCAAGTTTCAGAAATCCTAAGAATGAGTAAATAAGATAGTGATGAGAAAGAGATACAGAGTGGGCTGAAATGGAAAAGAAGACAGCAATATATAAGGGTTTTTTCTAACTGAGAATGGACGAACATTTAAGTTTTTATTTTTCTATGGACTGTTTAAAAGTATGCTTCATGTTCCCACACTATGTTGATATATTACCTAATACAAGACATAGCATGTCTTCACAGCAGTAATACTGACTGACATCCAATCTGAAGACACAACAAATCAAGAAACTGTGAGTGACTGAAAGACAAAAATTAATAAACCCCCCAGAATTCTCACAAAACCATTTTCTGACTAACAGCATTTTTTAGATTGCCTTGGCTTTCATTAGTCAGTATGATTGTTACTGACTCAGGTTGTTTTTGAGCTCAGATTCTTGAGTCATTTGTCTGTAAAGTTTATTTCTCTCATTAAAACAAAAGACATTGCAAAGGTTAGGGAGACCAATACAAAGAGAAGCAGCTGTTAAAGACATTTAGGTTTTTACATATTATGGGATTAGGAAGAATAAAAGAGGAAGTGGGAAAACTCAGACTACACATATAAACTGATTTGCTGAGAATGAAACATTTTTTAATCTAAATAAGGCCTTTTACATGAGCTGAGACAGAATTTGGTTTTAAATAAAAAAAATGTACTTGATAAAGCAGTTAATAAGACTTTTTATATTAGAAGCCCTATTATTTAACATTTATTAACTATATTTTATCGAGGAACACATTTAATGGACAAAAATATAGTAGTGTCTAGGCAGGAATTAAATTATTGAAAGTTTTAACATTTTTTTGTTTTAATAATCTAAATTTGCCCCTCTGACAGCGAGAATCAATTTCATTTGAACCTGTCAGTAACCCTTTTATTTCCCTTTAACAAGACTGTCAAATATAATGTCATGATCAGGAAAAAAAAACAGTAAAAGTGAACTTTATCATCTGAAGAATGTAGCAAAACAAAATATAAAGATGCTTTATTTGCTTAGGGCTTGCTCTAGTGTTTGTTTTCCTGGCACATATTAATGAAAACAGCTCTTCAGTCCACATTTAGGTCTCGACCCAGCTGTTGATAACCACTTCTGTTCTAGTATATTAGAATTAGGAATTGACTGTTAAACTGAATAGCTTTTCTATATACTCTCTCTTATCAACAGTCTCATCCTCAACAAAGTATGGTCACCTTTAAAAAATAGTATTCCAACAGAAACTTACAAACTTGTCACATCAGAAACAAAAGCCTTAAAACAGTGGGTCGTCAATATGTGCTCAGATTGTATTGACTGATTGATTCAGCCAAACAAATTAAAATCAGATAAAGGATTCACATTAAAGCAGCAAACTCATTAAGTACATTGAATCTAGATGGATTAAAAAACACACGAAATGCATTTTAATAAGTGCAGGAAAAATAGTTGAGACTCTTTTCAAGACTGAAAATGACAGAAATCAGAAAGCTGATCCTTGCAGGGTGTCGAGGAGAGACTGAAGGGAACAAACATCAGTAATAACAGCTGCTGTTCCACCGACACGCCAGCAGAATAATAATCAGCGTTGGATCACCAAGGCTTCAACCAACCTGTTATCATGTTCGCCAACAGCAGCAGACAAAATGGCCGACAGGCGGACGTCATGAACAGAAGAAAATTGCAGAATAAGTGCTGGTTTAGAGGTGTAGTTAAGGTCATTTGTGGCGTTGATTTATGTTTGAGCTCTATTAAACAGACCAGCTATAAGTTCTAATACAGACACAAAGACGGCTGTGTGATGCCGGCTTGCAGAGCTGTGAAGATGAGCAATCTAGTGATTATTTGCTCTGTTTACAAGCATGATAAGGCGAATATGAGGGAGATTATTAGTCGAGAGAAAGCGTGGGAACAAAAGCCAATGTGACAAAAAAAAGGGAAGCCTGATGGTGGTTTCTGGAAAATGAACATCTGGACAACATCTGCAATTAAAAGTCAACATATCCCATCCACAATAAACACATTAGACATAATTTTATTCATAGCACTGGAAATTATTTAATATAGATAGGTAATGAGTGCATTTTGATGCTATAGGATAGAGCTATTACTAACTCTCAGCTTTCCCCTGATTAATTGATGTTAAGCAGCAATGAGAAGCTGCTTTTTTTTCAGATGAGAGATTTTTCAAACATATAATGCATCCAGACCAGAGGTTTGGGCTGGGTCCCAAAAATGTTTCGTTAAGTTGTTTTAAGTGTCTGGAAGTAACCAAGCCCAATGGTGAACCCATAAATATACTCTTTTTTAACTACATTTTGCCATCAAAACAACATTTTTTTTCTTTCACTGATTTTAAACATCTCTTGATCTTGGAATAACTACATGGTTTTCTTAGCCAAAATATTCATATGACAGGAACCAGAGAAAAGGGAACTGAAGGTATGCATGTTTACCACAATGTGTTACTAAAGGCTTTATTAAATAAACATTATGAAGTACATTTGAGAGGTTCAAAGTTTTTAGACATTTTGGAATCGTTTTCCACTAAGGTGGTGGTTGGTGGTGGGGTAGTGTTTCCACAGACTGGTAAGACCCAAACCAAGACTCACAAGGATGCCTTCAAATACTGTAAATCAGTCCTTAATTTTTATCTATCATTTATTACTGGGAGGCAGCTTTTAGTTATTATGGCCCATTTCTGTGGAGCAGTCTGCCTGCTGAGGGCAGCACAGAGAGTCAGTATTTTTAAGAGCACATGCATTGCCTACCTGTGGAATCATTTATTTAAGCTTTGTTTGTTTTATAATTCTTACTATTTTATTTTATTTTTTATCTAAATCAATGTATTATTTATTTTATTTCTATTATTAATTAAATTCTGTCTTTTATTAATTATGGATTTATCTTTTATCAACAGTGGGTTTTTTTTTCCCAGATTCTGCAAGTTTTTAATGTGGGTATGAAAGTTTTCACTGGTTCTTTGGGTAAATTGTCCCTTACAAATGCATTCCATAACATTTAACAGAACTTAATAAAAAAGTGAAAAATTTGCACCTTGAATAAATTCCAGGATCCACACCTGGGGTAGGATCACCACCAAGATATAATGATTTCCTCCTTGTGCCGTGACCAAAATTTCCCAGAAATGTCACCAAAATCCTCAGAGAAGTTTTTTAGTTAACAGTGAAAATGTGACAAACTGTCCAATCTCACAATTTCATCAACTTCAGAAAAAATCCCATCATTGCATCATTGCCAAATTCTAATCACTTTTTCCTCATGCCACGACCAACTTTTTTTGATTTTTCAACTCATTGTTTTTACTGTTCTCTGTTGATCTAAAGCACTTTTTGCTACATTTGTTTTAAGAAAAGTGAAAAAAAAATGCAGTTTGACTGATAGATGTTCCTTGAGGTCTGCTGATCAGCTTCATCTCATCCCAATAGCGCGTTTAAAAACCCAAGATCATCAAGCTTTCTTGGCTGTGGCTCCAAAATTGTGGACTAAATTGCCGCTGGAGATCAAAACATCCTCCACCCTCCCTATTTTTAAGCCATGTCTTAAAACGCATCTTATTTCCTTGGCTTCAGCATGTGAGTTGTGTGATCTCTGTCCTTTTACGTCTTATATAGTCTTAGTCAGATTCTCCTCACAGTCCCTTTAAGGCCTATAGGAATAACTCACTACATATTAATGAATATGTCCATTACAAATTCCCCTAAACAGTTAATTAACTAATTAACAAGACTCAGAGCAAAATTTTAGGGATTTTTGTTCTTTCAAGATTATGGCTGAACAGCAGAAGAGATGTCAGGCTGCACTTCTGCAGCCAGAGGTGTTACATTAAAAGTGTAGTTTGACTGACAGAGCTGAAGTGCTTAAGACTAAATGAATAACAATTAACTACATAATTACAAGACATGATACACATGATGCTTCTCTCAACCACAGACTCTAAAATAACTGTTAGGTGAACTGCAGGTGATAGGACAGATAGATAGGTCTGTGCTTCTCAAACTGTGGGCATGGTACTAGAGGTTGGCCAAAAGATGTTATTTACAATAAATAAAACTATCCATAAAATTCTGAAAATGAAATTATTTTTTAAAATATTGCTGAAAAACATACTCCTGTGCTTAAAATTTTAAAGTCCCAAATCTAACAAAGCATGGCCTGAGATTAAACTAAAAATCTTTTTTATCATAATTGTGTGGTTTGATATAAATATCCATTTTGGTTAACGGTATTTCATGGTTAAAGAAAAAAAATCACAAGATCAGATTACTCACATGTTGGTCATCATCAGTGATAACCTTCTAAAAAATTCTTCAAGGAGACCATTAACAATATCCAACAAGGTAAGACTTACTTAGTATTACCTTCTTCACAGTTTTGGTTTACTCAGCAGAATGCATGTAAAACACAAAACATTTACATTTCACTGTTTTCCAGATTATCTGTGTTGACGTATAAGTTGAATGAATCAACACCGTGGCGAAGAAAACCTTTTGATAAGACATTGGTGACCAGTGCTACACTAGAAAAATGCTGAAGCATGAAAAATGGTCCACAGTTTTAACATATTTCAAGAGGTAGAAGTGAATTTCACTAGAGAAAATATAACTATGAAGTGTTGTGTGATAAAAACAAAGAGGACAACACAAACATTGCTAGTCGATATCGTCATGTATTTTTTCGATGGAAATAGTGGAGCAGTCTTTCACTGCTCAAAGAGGCTCTGCAAGCTATTTTCACACCACTGCTTTTGTACAACTATTGATTTGGCTGCATAAAACATGAAAGCCCTGAAGACATCAGGCAAACTGGCAACTCAGCCACAAGGCAGTGGAAAAGAATAAGCTGGACATTTCCTACAGAGGGAGCTTTGCTTTAGAATAAAAATGATAGAGACAAAAATTCATCTGACAAGATATATTTCCATTGTTCTGATTCATTCATCTCTGAAATGCAGACCTTATGACTCAAAGAAAATCCCATTCTCTGGAGCTGTAAGTCAATAATATAGCATTCTGTTCCCCTCCTCTAACAGCATGTGCATCCATTTAAGCCCCACCCTTACTCCCAGGGTGAATCTGATGGTGCCATCAGTGTCATCTTCCCACAGCCCCCCCTAAACTCCAGCCACACACAGATACCATCACAGTAACTGGATTTACAGGGCAGCAGAATGAAGGATGCAATGAATGAACCCCTGAATGAATGAATGTATGAATGAATGAATGAATGAGAGAGGGGAGTAACTGACAGAGTGAGACCTTCTCCCTTTTAGGATTATAGTACAGATAAAAGCATGACTGGCATGCAGAGCATTACAACACTGCTGCAGATATTATTACACTCACACTCATACATCCTGTTAAAGCTGTGTGTTTATTACTCAGGCCATTCTTCTCATATCTCTCCAATAACCAGTGGACTAATTGAATTAGACTTTATTATCACTCATTGTAATGTTGGGACAGGAGGGAGCAGAGATCCAACCAGCTGTTCCCTCTGTTGTTCACTGGCTCCTCATAGCACAGAGACAGACGTGTTTTAATTACAGCTACACAGAGACCAATCGAGATATATAGAGAACAAAAACAAGAGATTTAAATGAGGGGTGAGGGGTTATGTGCAGCAGCAGGGCCCTGCTAATGTAAATGTAGATATATCTTGGCAGATCTGTTTGCAGTTAGCTCCCCTATGTAACACTATCATCCAGTACAATATGATAAGATGTGATTCCATAACCTTGGATACAATACAGAAAGTTGGATATGATGCATTTTAATATAATGCAGTGTGGTATGATGCAATAAGAAACAGAATATTGCAATGCAACACAATATGATTGCATTAAACGATATGATATTCACAAAATTCTCTCTTCAGTATAGTATATAGTAATTTATTCATTTGTATTTCATGCTTTTATTTAGTGGTGTGCGATACGATAATATTAAATCGTTAAGGATTATAACGTGGGGATGATCTCATAAAGCAGAAAGATCGTCTGTGTGGGCGCAGAGACTTTGACGCTCACCCGACTAACCAATCGTAGCACATTACGCACAGTGCATGGTGGAATCTCCTGTTTGGTTATGTAGCGTGAAGCCATGGTGGAAAGAGAAAAGGAGATAAAAGCTTGAAGATGTCTGAACAAAAATCTGTTCTAAAGCAGCTGTATTATTCACTCAGATTATAGACATTGCAGTTAGATAGCATTTTTTTAATTGTTGCACTTTAAGAGATAACCAGTTACTTAAGTTTGCATTTACATTTGACACTTTTAAATAAGCTATTTGGTGTGTGTTTAGTTTTTATGTAACAACAGTGCACTTTATTGTTGTTCATTACCTTTTATGTTTACATTTATTGCACATTTTTATAAAAACTGCACTATTTAAATTAAAACCTGTTCAGAAAGTTTCTTTAGCTTAAATTGTCTTTTTTTTTCCTTTTAGGGTTTTACATGTTTTATATGTTAAACATAGTAAAAATTGTCAAACATGCAAATGAGTCTAAAAAAATCAACGTAAAAAAGAATTGTGATAAAATCGGGATCGTGATTTTATTTTTACAAAATCGTGATATGATATTTGTGCCATATTGCCCACCCCTACTTTTATTAGATATTAAGGTGTATAGTCTTGAAAACGGGGGGAAGAAAGTGGGGAGAGTCATGTAGGACAAGGTACAGTCCACATCTCCACCCATGCTGACTGCACTGAAGGCAAAAGTGGGACACAACTGTCAAACTACATGTTGTGCATACCCAGATACTTTAGGACTTTTAATCAGGTCTTTAAAAAATCCAAAATCATTATTTTCTCTTATTAAACACATTTAGGTACTAAAGTCAAAACATACACTGTATGTGTTTTCTCTATTACAACAGTTCAAATTTCAAAAATATTTTTTAAGTTAATATTCATAAATATGGGAGGTACAGCAGCGGCAGGTTAGTGCATGTGACTTAAAGCAAGAAGTTTGCTGGTCTGATTCCCAACGTCAACCAGGGTCTTTTTTTTTTTTTATGTATTTTTTGGGCATTTCTTGCCTTTATTGATAGGAGAGAGACAGTGGATAGGCTTGTGAAAGGGGGTGAGAGAGTAGGGGAAGACACTCTGCAAACTGGTCACTGGCGGGATTTGAACCTGGACCAGCAGAAGCAAGTACATGGGGTGCCTGGTTACTAACCACTCCGCCAAACCAGCATCCCCAACCAGGGTCTTTTTGTGTTGAGTTTGAATGGTCTCCTCTTGCCTGCATGGCTTTTCTTCTGGCACACACCTGTTAATTAGTGACTACCACTATGAGGCCTTGTGATCGGCAGGCGACCCACTGAATGATGTACCCCCCCTCGTGTTCAATGGCAGCTTGGACAAACTCCAGTCCCTACATCCTTTTAGAATGGATGTATAATCATAAACAAAAAGAGTATTGCCATCTGTAATTTGTTTTGACGATGTTATACTATTCACTTAATTTTAAGTAAGATGTAAAACTACCTGGCAGTAGTTCTCATTAAATGTTTCTGGCCTTATTGTTACGGTCTAACAGTCTAGCTGATTTACAATTGCAGCTCCTGACAGAAGCTTTGAAGTGCTGCCTGCTTAGCGTTATGCCTATCTCACGCACAGCTCTATCAGGTGCAGCGGGGTGTCCGATGAGTGAGCAGAGTGGTCATAACCTGGTAAACTGTCTCCCTCAGGCAAAGACAGACATCCTCAGAATACCAAACCTGCTGCTCTTGGTAGTGAATAAGGCAGAGGTTGAGAAAGAGATAAATTAGGAGAGAGGGAAGAAGGGAGGGAGGTTCACCCTTGAATCAAATCCTCATAATTGATCTATCACCGGGGAACTGATTAAATTTAATGATCAAGGTTTAAAACTGCAATTAAAACGAAGACCTTACCATCAGTTCCACAGTGTTTGAACATGTGGTAGTGTGATAGGGAAATTAGTGAATTCATATGACATTTCTATGATGAGCATAATTAACTTAAAGGTGCTATGAGGAGAATCTATTTCCGGCGACATAAAGACTCTGCTACCCATGAGCATGCGCATCGACTGTTGTAATGCTGCGTTCCAGTAACCTCGGAACTGGGAGTGACATTATCTCTGACTTATCAGCGTTCCAGTTGAAGTCGGAAAAAAACATCCCAATCTACCAGGCTATTGTTAGCTGTTGCTAGCACGCCCTGCGTTGTTGTATGAAGAATGTGATTATCACTATGGCAGCATTTTAGTAAATATAAGTCTAACAATACTATGTATACAGCTGATCTAGAGCGACACACCCCAGTCAAAAGTGCAAATAAATTGATTATTACAGGAGCTAAATAACTGTTCACAGTGGGGGCATCCATCTTCCATTGTCAACTCGGTGGTGGCGAGGTTTCACCGAGTTCCCAGTAGGAAATTCAGACCTCGGGGAATGTTCCAGTTGCAGTTTCCTACTCGGAACCCGGAAATTCCTACTTCTGAAAACAACTGGAATGCACCACAAGACGTGACTGAAGCCAAAGCGTGTGTTTGTTGTGATAAATGCAGCTCGGACCTTCCTCAGCACTCTGCATTGCCTTACTACTTCTGTTTTCAACAACTTACAGGATGCAAAGCAACGAGGTAATGTATCTCTTTCTAGTTACGTAACGGTAGTTTTTGATGTGTGACAACAAGCAAGTTTTGGAAAACTTATTATCGTAGTTGTAGCCGGCTATATATCGCTACTTACAGCCCGGTGCTCTAAGACGTGTAATAAAAATGATAAAATAATATAAATTCTCTCTAGTTTAATTGTCTTGTTCCCAAAGTTGAGTATCCAGGCCAGTCCAGCCCTGTCCGACCCGACCCGACCAGAAGGCTAAGGAATAGCTTTTATAGATAACCTATTTTGATGCTATAAAACTCATCTTAAAATGTGTATTTCGATCAGGCATATATCTAAAAGTGAGACTTTTTTGTAATTATTTAGAAACTCCTCACAGTCTCTTTAAATGACTGATTAATAAGGCATCTTAATCTTTAATATTTCTTCATAGTTTTCTTGGGCTTAAACAGTGAATTCTTTCTTAATGAGAGGATCAACATAACCTTCATAACAACAATCCTTTAAATCAGTTAAAGATCTTAATTATGGCTGCCTTCTAGCTGTTCAAAGCCAATGTTAAACAATGCAAGTTGAACACTGTACAAATTAAGTAATATAAGGTCATGACAATGGATCTCTAATTTACATAACAGTAAACAAATTTAAAAAATAAATCTGATGTAAAAATTCTAATATTGTGAAACTTATGTATACGTTGTTTTTTAAAACTGCTCAGACTCTGCATTTTAAATTATAATTTTTGAACAGTTCCAAATTTTTTAATAACTAAATTTTTTTTTGTCACTTGTTTTGAGTTGAGGCTGTCACAAAAGAAAAAGCACTGAATATTTCAGGGATTGGCAACCAGAAGCCGAGGGTCTTCTTACTGTATTAACATGAAAAAAGTGACAAAATCTGCCTTGAAACTTAACTGAAGCATTTTTTGAGACAGTATTGCTGTACTTGGCTGTAATAGTTTCTGTTAGAAGCATATTATTCAAATTACAACATGTGGCCCTACGGAAATAAGAATAACGTAAAGGTGGCCCTCCTAACAATAGAAGTTGACCATTCATGGTCAGTATTTTATGTACATACAGTATGTTAGTGAGTTTACTTGCAGTTTTTGTAATTAAAACACAATTACCAAGTGCAGAGAGCTCAGGACTCCTAATTATGTTGCTGCAGTATTAAATGTGGATAATATTGTTGCAGTGGTGTTTTAATGAATTTCTAGGATCAGGAAAACCCTAACTAAAGGTTGTGACATGCACTTTTGTATTTTTCTTAATATTTGACAAAAAAATTGTATTTGATGATGTAAGATGAGATGACACAAAGGATAATTTACATTGTTAACTCTCTAACTGGTCCACTGACCTATCAATCAGGGCACCCTTCCTGGCAGTCCTGCTGTCAGAAAAACTTTTACACTGGCCGAGTCTTTTCCGATGCTTTGTGGGTTGGAAAATTGTGACATATTACTTTCCATTAACACGGACAAAGCTGTGCTTAGGTTGTCTGCATGGTCAATTCAATGATATCTATATCATAAGTTGGGAGCATTTTACAATGCAGATTTAATCAACAATTAACTATGAAAATTCACTCTGGACAACCTTATTGACAATTTAACCTTCTCACATTTGATTTAAGCTTAAAGGGGAGATTATCATTTCTGACCATGTATGATAATCTGGTAATCTGCAAATAGTGTCAGTGAACTGTGATGTTTGCATTGTTAATTTATAATCTTTGCTAATCTGTTTATAAACATAATATCCAACTAAAAAAAATCTCATAATGGAAATAGGAGATCTATGTTATCTTGTTTTGAATCATGATCATACTTTAAACAATTTAAACAAAGTTTACCCATACACATCCCACTTTGACTTTGTTTTTAGTCTTCCAGCAAAGGTCAAGTTTGTAAAAGATTAAAATCAATAAAATATAAATATGAACATAAATTACTCAAATTCGGAGGTGATCTGTATGTTTTAATTAGGAAGGAGCACAGTGACAGGAGGGCAGAGCTAGAAAAACAGTGAATTCTAAGAGGTAAGACACCCACAAAGGTGCTCTGTGTTGACTCAGAGCATGATTCAGTGCAGTGCACACAGCACACAAAAAAACACCAAAATATTTATCTGTTGGATTTGTCCAAAGTTTTCATTCTTTTTTAAAGGCAAACGCTTTGGCTGCTTCAGTGGTTTGCTAACACCCATGAGTATGTCTGAAGAAGTGTGAAAAGCACACAAATCACTTTGACTCAGCAGGACACGCTAAAGCATCACAACAGTACAGAATGATTGACACAGAATGGTTTAATACTGATCGATGGATCCTGTCTATGTGAGTAAGACACCCCCACTTATCTTACGACAGGCTGACAGAGGCAGAGCTGTGACCCATGAGTACAACTCAGACCTGAGACGGGACGTGATTTATCATCCATGTTAGGATGTGTGCTGCTCACAGCCTCTGGAGACACTTTTTCAAACAATGGACACAGCTCATATGTTATCACTGAACTACTCTGTGTGCTTTAACACCCGGAAGAAAGAAAGCTGTATGCACAACGAGCTTTTCTATGTAATCCCTTATACCATTATGTAAACTAGAAGTGCTCCGAGATCACAAAATACATTTCAAATATCTGTCAAGAAAGTCATTGTCAAAATTATAAAAACGGCCCTATGTTGCACTATCCTTGGAAAAAAAAAAATCTAAACCCACATCCAGATTGAGATGACCACCGAGAGGCAACATTGTTACTCACTGCTCCACCATGCAGCACTAACGAAGAACATGGTGATTAAAGTCAACATTTAACTGAAATATGTCATTGTTTGCATTCTATTTTTAAGATAGCCAAATGTTTCAGGAAAGTTAGGACAGTGGAAACAAAACATTAGAAAAGTTGTTAAACACTAAAACACTTAAATAAACAGCAAATACAACATCTCACAGTAAATAAGGTCAACTGGCTGCACGTTAAGCTAAGATAAGATAATCCTTTATTAATCTCCAGAGGAGAAAAAGATAGACCAAAAGAGTGGCATGTAATAAGATAAAGATCAATAATCTGTCCGGTAGCAAGCAAACAAAAAAGAAGGTATTTAAAATTGTCAAAACTAGATTAACAGTGCAAGTGTCATTCAGGACAACTGAGTTATCTGTGCAGTACAGCTGAGGTAAAGTGTAGAAAAACAGTGAGTACTAGACAAAGGCCAGAGATATAGTTAGTCAGATCTCAAAAGAACATCATAAGGCTGGTTCCTGGTTCAGAAATCAGGGAAGATCCTCACAGAATCAGTACACAATAAATCCTGAGGGTATCTTTTAACACCAACAGAGGCCAACAACTGACAACTGATCTTTGAACCTGCAAACACACACACACACTCATGCAAACAGCCCTGTCATCTACACACTAAGTGACACTGTGACACTTCTTATATTCTCATTAACAGGATCACATTAGACTCTTATCCACATCAAGACCACTTTACTGTAACTGAGCTCTGGCATTTGAAGACAAACACATGCAGTCACAAGCACACAGTGCACATTGCACCAATCTCAAACACAAGCATACAAGCATGTCAGGGGTCACTTTTCAGCATCAGAGTTATTCCCCATCAGACTAGCTGCCAAATTCACCAAATACTTGATAAAGTATACGCCTCCACACTGCAGCTAAAAAAGTCTGTTTACATCAAAAAGGTACCTAAAATAAAATCGAATGGTTTAAATTCTTTCCCTCAGCACGCATCACTTGCAGATTAATTATAGCTGGTTCCTTATCTTTGTGTGGAGCAAGGACACTCGTCACTGCTGGCTGTTGAACTCCAGCTCTGCTCTGATGAAACCTGTTGTTTTAAGAGTCCACTTCACCAAAAAAAAGCACATCTTTGAACTACATGAAAACTGTCACCTTCTCTTCAAGGCCAGTCCTACATAGCAATCATTGTTTTATGACCCCAATGTAATCAAAGTAGAAGGTAATGGTTTAGTACTTGGCCCTGAACTGGTTGAGTCATAGTGTGTAGAGTGTGAGTGGCAGCAGGGGAGCAATGATTTCCTCCTATTTTTAGCAGATGAAGAGCTGTTATTCTGGGGATTCCCAAGCAGGCCCTGAGAAGAGAGCACTGTGTACAGACGTGTGTCTGAAAGGAAGTATCTCTGTCATTTTGTTAATCCAGACAGGGGGTCTACTTACCTTCTATGGATGGGGCTTGGTCCTGGGCTGCATACAGCATTTCCTTGAAAGCCTGATGAGAAAATGAGACAGAAATGTTACCTTGTGCAGGAATTACATGTTGAGTCCAAACATTAGTACAAGTAACAAGTGTTTACAGTTCACCATGAGGCATTACACAACTGTCAGCTCCATCTGTGTTTGTGGCACCATCTAAACCATTTGAAGTCATTTGAGAGCCATTAACTAAACTCTTCTTCTCCATATGGGAGGATTACAGCTACTGCCATGCAGCTGTTAGCATAATGGATCACTCACAAACCCTGGGGTTTTAATGATCTCATTAACCCAACTCATAGTTACACAAACACGTGATTGCTCAGAAAACCTAGAACACATGAGTGCAAAGAACAACAGATTTTGGTTGTTTAAACTAGTGCATCACAAATTGTGACAACCTGCAAACAACATGTGAAAGTCCACACTGTCATCCTTTAGATCACTTCTTAAAACTCACTTAGACTTACTTTTACATCATACTATCTTTAGAAACTTTTTATGTTTTAATTCACACAATTTTCCCTTATTTACTCTAATTTTACAGTCTGCCTGATGTGATGTCATCATGCATTTATCTGTTAACTGTGTAATTGTTTTTGTTTATCTTTCATACTCCCTTTTTTCCAAATCATCTCTACTAATGTTATTCAAATGCAGACATTCTACTATAGGTTCTATACAGAACTTCAAATGTTTCAAGATTACTGGTTTCATTCCTTTTACTTGCAAGTTACTTGGCTCTTTGTTTGCATTTGCGTTTTTCTTTGTTGGGAAGATGAAGCAGCTTTGAAGTTCTGTTTTGCTTGCAAGTGCTTTCCCAGGAGTACTTTCTTTGTGTGAAAGGTCAGCATGGTTCACGGACAAACTTATGAGATTTTAAAAGTCTTTGGACAATGGCCAAGCTCACAGAGCAATGTGGCCACTTTCTGTTACCATCAAAACATTTTGGGATTTCATCAAACTTTGAAAAATCACCCATACTCACTTAAGAATGACTTTTAGATTTTCAAGGTCATGAGTCAAAGATCAAGGTCGCAAAACTCAATGATCACTCATGTTCGAAATCGTTCCCTATCACGGATATAGTACACTATATAGTGTGTTCGCCCCTTTGTAGTGTTGTTCGAATTCTCAGCGGTTGATTTCATTCACTATGGCTGTGTCCGAAATGGCATACTAACATATTACATACTACAAACCCATTGTGTATATACTGTATACTACATACTATAAGTATGATTAGAATGCCAACCGTTCACACTGTAGTATACTACTAAGTTTCCCATGATGCATTTCAAACCTCTGACGAAAAAAAATCAGAAGCACACCAGGCTATCAAATATCTCTGTTGATTTACCACATTTGAAAGTTCAGAGAGCATTTTAGGCGAGAAAGTCACCACATAGAATACCAAAATGTGGTCATTTGAGCCATAAAACGCACAGATACAAATTTCATTTCGACATTTCAGACATTCCGCTATGCCGCTATTATACTATCGACAAAACTTCCGGTCGGCTCCAAAACAAGAGCCCAATTTACAAAAGTGTTAAAGAACTAAAAGAAGATCATAAAAGACGCATTTATTTTGAAAATGGGAAGTTTGCTAGTGGCCGATTTTTAGCTGAATGCCGGTCGGTCGTGTATGGCGCAATGCATTATGGGGCTCGCAATGCATTATGGGGCTCGCAATGCATTATGGGGCAGTTGAGTGTGAGTAGTATGCCCACCTCGCATACTTAACATTTTTTCCGATATAGTATACATCCGGGTATTTCTCCCACACTCAGTCTTTTCATACTATCCAGTGTGAACACACTACATACTAATTTTGACGTCACACTTAGTATGAGTAGTACGTTAGTATGCCGTTTCGGACACAACCAAAATAGTGCACTATAAAATACCCACAATGCACTGCAAAAGCTGCTTTTATTTGTAAATGTAAAAAAAAAACATTAAAGTATTTTTTACACACTTATAGCATAGCTCTTTTACGTCTTTTGGCGACTGTAAACTGCTTCAAAATTTGCTACTTATCCTCCTCAGTGTCTGGTTTGTTAACATGATTTATGGCGAGTCCACTTCTGTTACAGGAATATCCAGCTCATCTACTGACGCTATGACGTTCAGAAAACTTCAGTGTAGTGTCCGACATGTCGTTTGATCATTCCCTATGAAGTCCACTAATTAATTTACTCTACATCGGGAATGATGAGTGAGTGAATGAGTGGACAATTTTGAACATAGTCTTTGTTTCTGAGCATGATATCACAAGCATGTTTTGAACGATTATTTTTAAACCCTGCAACCGCAATAGCACATGACTGAACTTCATAAACTTGAGGTCCAAGGTCAATGCAATTGTGTCTTAAATGAATCCCTTACTTCACAATATGATATCAAGAAAACTAAAAGAGATTTCCTTTCAACTTTTCAAGCATATACACAATGACTTAAGGGTGAAATAAATAGATTTGGGAGTGAAAGGCCATCAAGCATTATGTTTCTTGAAATCTTGCATAAATGTTTCCTTTAATCAAGCATACACCTGCAAGTTTTGGGCAAGACAAGGTCTTAAGGTGTCATTGCCAAATGGGTCAAAGGATCAAAAGTAAAATTTCCACCCTTGATTGATGATTACTAGATTATATTTATGATTGTGTGACATCACTGGGTATCATCATTTGGTCTTACGTTAATTTTTTACACAAAAGACTTAAATGAACCAATTATAGTGCCACAAAAATCACCCCAGCCCTTTTTCTGGACCCACCACTGAACTCAAAATTGTATTCCTCGAAATAGACATAAAATTGCCATGTGGTAGTTCCAGTTGGCTCGTCACTAACAGCACTCTCAGTTAATTATAGACCAAATTCTGAATAACCACTGTGCTCTATAATGTCCCCCTCACTGACTAATCAAATAGGATTTCTGATAACATTTTGTAAACATGGGGAGAGGAAACTAATCTTACACCCAGTTTAGGACAAAGATTTGAGACGAGAGGTGTTCAAACTTGTTTTCAACTGCCTACAATGGACGCACACAAGAAAGAATAACATTGATGGGAAAAAGTTGCTCTATAATCCTTTTTAATGGAAATGTCTGACAAAACTGGACTGCTTTAGTTCAGTTTCATTAAAAAGTTGAATGTTTTTCATTTTTATTTCTGATAACTATACTCCTCAAGACAGGTTTTGAAATGTTAGTCCAGTTGATTATTTCTCTCCTTTATTCATTCTGATCATTAATGTATTTTATATTTTTGAAAAGCCTAATTAGTGACCTTTATAACAGTGCACAACTTTTTGGGTTGGCACATGCATGGAATAAGCAACACATTTGCCAAAATCCCCTCTTAACCTGAAAAAGGCATAGGTAAAGCAAGGATGAGGACCTGGTCTTCTTGGTCTTCCTTGGACCAAGAAGACCAAGAAGTATTGTTATTGTCTTCCTTGGACACCCACTTCCCAGTCTGTTTTTGACTTCACTGGTCTCAAGGAACTTGGCTCTATGTTTTGAAATGGTACCAGGGTTGACATCAAATTATACTGCCACTCTGCATGCCAGGACAGCAGCATCCAGTCCAGTCCAGCTTTTTCTGGAGGGTGCGACCTGTGTTTAGCTGTGCTGCTTATTACATGAATGCATGACCCTAACACGTTTTACCTTGTTGTACAGCATGGTGACTAGTCAGACTTAACAGTCTATGAAATACATACCATTTGGTATTATCAAGGGGATAGGTAAACAACTAAAGTAATATACTAAACTTTTTTGAGGAGGTGTATTCACAGTGAAATCTTCGACATTGGGATACTGGCCAACCATACTGTTGGTAGATCAAATCTGTTCTCCAACCTGCATATTTTTCTGACCTATCCAGCAGATCAAATGGCTCTCTTAGTCCAGGTTTTCATGTAACCTTCTGCTTTTGTAGCCTAGCAGTGAGAGGCTAGTGTGACTAATCCTGTGTGTGGGTGGAAACAGTCAGGACCTGCTGTACATGAGCATCAGTCTGCACTGCTGATGCCTCTGTTTCTGTGTGAGGTACATGCACACTGAGGCTAAAGAGTAATGAAAGGGGTCAACATTTAATTGATGTGAAATATTTTTGCCATCTCTAACACAGCACATAACTCTCTACACACATGTTAAGAGCATGTCTCGCTCCTGGATCACATTAACAAGCTAGAAGCAAATGGACTGTCATGCTGCTGCATTTATGTTGTTTAAAGAAAAAATATGTTTTCTTGTTTAGACTTAATTTCAATAAAAAGTCTGTCTGACAAATTACCATCAGTAGTTTGAGATCTGATCTATGTGCATGCTATGTCCATGTGACTATAAGTGCTGACTTTCAGACAAATTCTTCTTTGTTGTTTTTTTATTATCTTCACCTTTCTAGCATTAACAGTACTCTAAAAATGTGCCTTTAGAGACAGCCTAAACAGAGATATTCATTAGGACACCCTATGCCCTCAAAAGGTGTTGTAACCACAGCTACAATGTTAATGGAAAGTCATCAGTTTAACACAGGCACTTACTGGAGTTCACTGGCAGGACACCCAAGGCAGAGCTACAGGGCGAGCTTTAGTTCAAAGGCCTCATACTGTTCTCCTTTTTTTAACACGTTAAAATTGGTACAACATTTCCACTGCACATACTGTATTTTTGAAGTTTCTTGCCTGAAAATCAAAACAGATAGTGGATTATTTGCATCCCTATAGCTTTGCTCAGAACAAGCTGTTATGCTACCTGTAGCTTATGATCCTCATGTGATGTTTCTGACCATATCACTCTTAAAAAGTGGATGTGCCTTCAGTTTCAGGCACTGCAGCCTGACATAAATGGTGGCCACATAGATATTGCATATGGGAAACCGCCCTTTCTCGCAGTGTTAACAAACCCTTAAAAAATCTTAGATCTGCATCCAGATTTGGATCATCACCTAAATCTAATAATTTCTTCTTTGTGTCATTACCACATTTTCCTAAAAATGAAATAAAAATATATTAAAAGTTAATGAGGCATTAGTATAAATGTGGGTAAACAGTCTTGCAGTGCTAACAAATCCTCTGAAAAATCATTGATCCACATGTGGATTTAGATTACCACCACAATCAAATCATTCTTTCTCATGCCATGACTTAGATTCCTTCAATCAAATCATTAGTTCTCAAAATCCAATCATAAATTTTGAGTTACCATCCACAAATGAACAATTATGACACTAAATAACCGACTAACAACACATCCTCCTTGACAAAGATAAAAATGTGATTAAGTGCTCAGACATTTCCTCTCTCTTTTTTTAATTAGGTTTTCTATTCCTTGAATGAGCTATAGATGCATCTTAGGTCTTTAAAGTGTGAGGTATGAGGAATATAAGGCAGCGTACTCTCAGTGTTCTAACACTTGTATGAGTGCCTTGGTGGCATACTGGTGTGGGGAAAGGTTAGGGGGTAGTGGGATAAAGAAGAAGGGTGTCATGGTTCTGTCTGTTTTTGGTTATTTAGTTTTATTATGAACATTGTTCCTGACTAAGACCTCCTATGTTTCTCCTTTTCACTCTTGAATTTGTTCTTCTTCCTAGTTAAACTACTGGTTTGTGTCTTGTGTCATGTTTCCTGTTTTATTTTGAAATCCCTGTGTTACTCGTGGTGTGTTCCTGCCCTCCCTTCTGTGTCTCTCTGCTGATGATGATTCCCTCCACCTGTGTGATTGTCTCACCTGTGCCTGGTGATTCCCCTGTGTATTAAGGCCCCATCCACACGAAGCCAAACCGAGGTCTAAACGCATATGTTTTTTGCCAAATATGCGTATCATCCATACAAAGACGGCATTTTGGGGGTCTGTAAACGATCATTTTTGAAACCAGGTTCCAGAGTGGAAAGATTTTGAAATGCCGTATACGCAGCCCCATGATTACTGGCTCTCTGCAAGTTTTCAGAAACGCTTACGTCATAGTTTCCTATCTTAATTGAAACGCATGCGCCACACGCGGCAACAACAACAACAGCGGTGGCGTACGGTGTATGTGCTGATGAAGCTAGTGACCCTACTATACCTGTTGCAGCAAAATGACAAATGCCTTTGTCTTTAAACTGTTAAGCGTTTTGCCTTCGTGTGGATGGGGCCTTAGTCTCTGTGTTCCCTGAGTCTAGTGTTGGGTCATTGTTCGTCTTCCCTGTGGCACCATGTGTTCTTTGGTATTCTTCAGTGTTTCTATTGATCTCCAGTGAGTTTTATATTTTTGTTGAGACTTTGTTTTGTATTTTCGAGCCATTTGTTTAGGACTGTGTTTGTTTGGTTTTTCTGGTTAAGGATTTGGTCTTTTGATTTGTACTTTGTTTTTGTGTGGGAACCTTTTAGTTAGTTAAAAATAAAGATTTTTTATGTTATCTGCAGTTGGGTCCAGCACCTTTTCGTTTTTTTGGTAGTTTTTGTTTTTTTTCTAATACATGACAAAGGGATCGCTAACATGGCAAACCAGATGGACTGGTCAACATAAGTCACAAATCTATCAGGGAAAGAGCCCATAGGACGTCTTTGGGGAGGGCAGAGCCTTGCAGAAGCATATCTGGCAGATGATTGGACAATCCCACTGTCAGTCACATATATCATGACAAATTACATAATTTAGTGGGTGGGAGCTACTGCGTTACAGAGCGTGAGCCTCTTTGTAAAACAAAATCGCAGCAAAACATGTCGGAAGTGGGATGAAGATGTCCTTCCTGTAGACAAGTTTGTAGTGTTGTTAATTGTTTTCATTCATAAAGACATGCAGTCCATATCTGATAAAACTGCTTCTAAAACTGTAAGAAAGCTGATTAGCAGCTTCTATGCAAATCTCTGTATAAGTAGTCATTTCCTTCTGTTCTCTTATACACGTAGCTCCCACCTCTTTCCATCGGGGACTGCCAGATTACAGGCATTGAATTAGGCAGATCCAGCTGCTGCACAAGGTTACAGGATATGTGCAAAATGACAGTTTTAAGTCCCAGGTTGTTGCAGGGGGTTGTATTCATTGATAGTGGAGAGAGACAGTGGATAGATACAGAAAGAGGGTATGAGAGAAGGTTAAGACATGTGGTCGTCTGGCCTTGAGCTCAGAAATGAGCCTGGGCCAGCCGTACAAGAAAAAAGCCACAGCACACATGGATTAAAGCATTGGCAAAACCAGGATATCAGCAAACTCAGAAAATTTTGTATTTTATGCACCACCTACTGCATATTTTTTGGATTGACTGGGACAGAAATACATTTTCCTTATTTTTTGCACATTATCCACTTTCACCAGTGATTCCCCATGTTTTACAAGTTGACGCCAAATTTCTTGAGCTTAAATTTTTATTATCTTTCATTAGTATTGTTTAAAAAGTAGTATGCCCTTATTACAGCAAATTGTCACCTAAACAACCAAATCAATAGAAACATTATTCTATAAAAAAATGATATAGAGTACCCTGTATAGATCTGATGAGGTAATCAGACAATGTGCTCCCAACATCTGAGATCTCTTATTCAGGGGGATCAGACTTTTAAGACCTTTTAGGACCTTAACTTTGAAAACTGCAATTCAAGACCTCAGAAGTGTTTTTAAGGATCCACAGGGAGAAATAGACATCCAGAGTCAGACAGGGAGCCATCGCCATGGTGATGGCAATGATGGGAAAGGGGGGATGGGGCAGGTCTTTAGGGAATTGGTATAAACGTGCTGGCTGAGCAGTAATCAGTGGTGAAACCTGTAGACAATAACTAAGCCAAGCCTAATGGGGCCATCAGTATGAATGACCATGCATTAGTGTGATGATGATACACACTCAGTAAACCGAACACACATATAACATACTGTAAGTAACAGAGTTAAGACCCTCTGCCCCACTGACTCTGAAGAGTCGGCCGTCAGCCTGATCCTTTAAAAGCTGTAGCATATTGAGTGGATGCAAACTAAATATTTGTGTTCTACGTGGTCAAATCATTTGTGTAGGATGCTTCAAGTCCACTCTATGTGCTTGAGGAGATCACACAGCGTGCATCATCACACTGAAGAGATCCCTGTCTCCAACAGAATGCCAGTAATGGATCACTTGATTCTGTGTCTGAGTGGATCCTTGCATGCAGAAAGAAAAGTGGAGAGGATGGGAGGAGGAGAGGATGCAGGGAGGGGAGAATGGGAGTAGAGGGCAGGTCTGGTCGGGGACCAGATGTCCTCCCAGTGGGGGAGGAACGATGAGGTGAGGATGGAAGGAAGGAGGGAGGTGTAGAGAGGGGGCTTCTCAGCAGTTCCCATGCCATGCCTGTTGTATACATAATGTTGATACTGTCTAACATGTTATAAATCCCAGGTTCAATTGTAGCTGATGGTGCAGTATGGTTTATTTTATGTATCGTTTCCATTACGTCTGCCACAATAGAAAGCTCCCAGTGCTGCTTTAGACATTTAAACTCCATCACTCTGATTAATAAGAGAGAGATGAGGCCTGCCCTTTGAGCAAGTAACAATCACTCACTGAAATCACACAAGCACCTGCTTTTCCTTGTATAACATCAGTCTGCTCGTTTGAATTGTAAATGTGAGCCTCCACATGCACTCTCCTCCTCCTCTTTGGAGCTTACACGAGTGATTAGACTGCAAAGGTAAACGCATAAGTGGTCTTGTTCTCTCGCCCACACACCTGTATCTACAACACACACTCTTCTATATACCTCTAATGTTCCATCCACATTATGTGGTCTGCATATAACTGAATTCAACAGTTGCTAAGCATTGTTATCTGCTCACACCTTGAATCATGTAAAACAAGCAGGGTTTATTTGCAAAAAAAATCCTCAATATTAGAGGTAATTATAGTTTTTCAGTCAGCATTTAATGAAACAGCTGCTAAGAATATTTCTGATCTGAAACGCTGCACATTTCACCTAATTTCCAACACATAACATCTTATTGTAACCTCTTGTTTAAGTGTTTCCTCATAACCAAGTGACCTGATCAAGTTGTCTTCATGGCTGTGACAAGAGTATACAAATAATGGATCATTGTTAAATCATTACATCCATCCACTTTTGCAGTCCTCGTTAGCAGTCAGTTAGCAACTATCATTTTAATTACAACAATGGTTTCAGAGCCAACATAAGTTAAACATTAAAAATCTCATGTGTGTGTTCACCATGAACCTCATTTCTTTGGAGGGTTAGGAACCAGTGCTCAATGCTAACTCACTTCTGCTTTATGGACTGATTCCTGCATCAGTCTATATAAGTACATAAGGATAAAATGTATATTTGTAGTGGCCATTAAATATGCGTCTGATAGCAAAAGTATCGATATCGGACTTTATTCAATTTTTTTTTGCTGATATTAACAGCCGATATAGAGGCCACACATACTGGCCATATTATTGGCTGGAATATGGGCAAATTATACAATGTTCAAAATTGATGCACCTTCTCATCACTGCATGGGTACATTTAGATATTGAGGATTTCATTTTTGCAAAAGTTAAAAGCTGTTTTTCTTGTTTTACGTCTGTTCATGAGATAATATGCTGTAAAACTGAAAGAAATAAACATTGTTATTAATCACAGAGCTTGTGCTCTTGACCTAAAATATTGTAATCAGTACTGGTATCTGTATCAGTATTGGTATCAGTATTGTTATTGGTATTGGTATTGGTATCAGTTGGTATCGGTATCGGCGATAATTAATCAAAATATCGGCATATCAGATATTAACAAAAATCAAATATCATGCATCCCTAGTAATATAACTAAATAAAACTAAATATAACGAACTAAACTAAACTGGCTTACTCATTTTTCTCAAGTTTACATATGAGGGTTAAGGATGGATCCTATCTACTACTTTACATCCCCTGCCCTTTCACAGAAGCCCTTGGACATGCTCACCTCCATAATAAACAGCTCATTAGCATACAGGTTTATAAATACAATCCCACAGGATGAGCCAAACACCTAATTAGTCCATCACTCAATCACCTTGTCAATTCCTTCATGGTCAAATGGAGTGCCTTACTACCTGAAGCCTCTTTATTTATTTATTTATATATTTTTCCTGAAACAGCCACTTTGCCGCAGCCCTCTCATTGCCATCTGCATGGAAACAGGCTGACCAATCTAAATAGACAGTGCAGTTCACCACACAATGGAGCTTTCTAAAAAAAAAGGAGGGTAGTGAAAAGTGGGCAGTAGGTTAATTATTTCAACTGGCACACAAAGGCAAGAATATCACCTCAAAATAGTCAATTAGGCTGTGGGCAGCTGCAAATACAGTGTGACAGAAGTGTCATTTTACTGCGCAGATGATGGAAAATGACGTGTCAATGGAATAATCTGTCAGCCCTGCTACACATACTGCAGGGTGATGTCTCCACATTGTGTGGGGACTAACACAGCTAGTGTGCTTTTTTAAAAATTACATTAAAACTGATATTTCCTTTGACCTGTGTTCTCTGTGAACTACATCACTCAGGTCAACTGGTTTTCATCATTTTAAAATTACTATGTTTTCTTCTCTCTGTCCCAACTCTTTGCAGAGAGCCTAAAAGCTTTAGATTTAATGACCGTCATCTCAGGTGCGAGCTCTCTCCCACTGTCGATGTGATGGTGTTTCAAGAGGTCAGACAAAAAGAGCAGCAACACAAAAAACACAGACATCTCTGCTGCATACCCTATATGTAATACAAATTGTATGAATAGAGGTCAGAGATGTTGTCTTACTACATAATTCAACAACAGCTACACAAGTAGAAGCATGTCCTGGAGAGGGCAATGAATTTTAGAGTGAAAAAGCAAATTCTGAACATCAGTGAATCATGCACTGAAGGACGGAAATGATTTCTCTTTCAAATATGATCTTGTTTTTAAAAAATAAAAAACAAAACAGGTGTTTACTTGTATATTTATAGCCAGCCTTTTGAGCTCCAAGAATCATTTTTGATACTTATTTTTCAATGAGTATCATGGGGCTGGACAATATGGACCAAATAACCGTATAACCACATGTTTTCATCAACAGTGATACACAGAACAATAAGTATCTTTAGATTTATTCTGAAAAGAAATAACAGAATTTATTTAAACATGGACCCCTTTATCGACTTTATCCTCAGTCTATCTGTTCCATAATCCAGGTAAGCTGCCTGTCTCCTTTAAAACTTTTCATCTCCTGCTTTGAACATCAGGAAGCATGTGACCTGAGATACCAGACCTATAAACCCGCAACCGAATTGTCATTATTGAGATTAATTGGCAAATAATTATTCTTTTGTTGAAAGGAAATACACAGGTTCTTATCACTGTGGTTGCATGCGGTAAGGGCAAAGAGGCAGCAGATAAATGCTGAAATGAGACATAAGAGCAGGGTACAAAACACTGGAAGGCTGTTAATCAAATCTGCAAATTAATAATGCTTGAAAAAAACTGATAGATTACCAAGCCATATAATAAGATTAATTTTTACATCCTAAAAGGTAGAAAAAAATCACTGATTGTTTTTTATTTACATGCTTCTATTGTTTGTAAATAACTTAAAATTCAGTTTTAAAATCAGTTTTAACCCACATTACTGAAAAGCAACACTAAACGAAACTGATGGAGAAAATCTATCATCATCCATCTCAGGTCAGTGAATGCGACGCTGAAACATGGAGGTGTAAAATGGCTGGTATGTCCATGCATCTGTCCCTGTGCTGACTGTGTGTCGGCCACACAAAGACCCTGCTCCAGCTGGGCATGCCACCTTAATATTCAGAGCTAATCAAACTTAACCCTGAAGCATGTCCACCTTTTTAATATATCTTTAACTTTTTTTAAATTTTTTGTTCTGTCTCATGCCTTTATTACACAGTGATGACATAAAACCATTCCTGTCAGCCCACTCACATCAGAATGTCTCCGTAGCAATTATCCAATGTCTTAATGTCAACCAGGGTCATGTTTCCAAAATAAGAGCAGTGCAGTGAGCTTCTGTTGAGTCTGGGATGCAGGCTGCTGCTGATGTTGAAGAGAGCAGAGCCTTTGTCTATAATTCATAGAGCTAAATGGAAGCCAGCAGCCTGTCCTGTCACTGCACGTCTGCTCTAAAGCTTTTAATGTAGAGCCGTCCAGGCTAAGAAGTGTGGTGTAAAGTGAAAATACTCCTCAAGTACTGTACACCAGCCAACAAAGGACCATGTTTGCACACAGAGGTCTTATTTTTAAATCTGCAGACATCAGAACCCAGACAGAATATTCCCTGTTACATAAAGTGATGCAGAGTGACTCCTGCAGACGACTATGTCTGTTTCATTGTGTCGTGTACAAATTACATCTCAAATACATGATTATCTGCATATTAAAAAAAAATGCATCTCTTTCAAAATCTAGTGCTTACTAATTCAAAAGTATTTGCAGTTTTAAAATAATCCATTTCCATGTGTGCCTGAATGTTGTAACTGGTTATTTTAAGTAGAAAAATAATTCTAATAATGATCACAAGAAAGATATTTTGAAGTGGAATTCAGGGGGGCACAGTATCTACCCCTTTTTACGAACATTAATTGTCTGCAAGTGTACAGATTTTTGTGTTTTGTCACACCAATCTAATGCTAACATGTGGCATAACTAATTGCTAAGGCTGGGCAATCAATTGAATTTTAATCTTGATTATATTTACTGCCTCTGTTAGTTTTTTTTACTTTAATTTGTATTGCTTGTTTGTCAATGTTTAAAATGGTGGTGTTAAGAGCATCAAAGCTAAGTGATTTCACGTGATACATGTAGTAAAATAAATTAATTGAGTTGTATCATCATAATCTCAATATCAACCATATCATATTATATTTGTCTTTATGGGGCAGCCCTACAAATTGCTAATCCAGAGTGGATGTTTTATTTAGAGCACTAAAATGACCTGTTGGACAAACTGTGATCTGTTTTCATGATCACAGGGGAAAAAGACGTTTGGGAGATTAAAGAAGAATTAGAAAAACATCAGTAACGGCTAAAGTTATTATTTCAAGCATCAGTATCAATGTCAGCCCTGATTTTCACAACTAGTGCATCTCTAGTATAATTTGTAGTAACTGCTGTTAATCACAAAAAATATCAGGAAAACCGTTTGAAGGAGCCCTGAAATATTTGTCTTATAGAAAATGTTCAAATCGGACATACAAAGAGGAAGATGATATTAATTATTTATGAAATATATCAGTGGAAAAACAATCTACAAATAAATATATGACAAAAAATGTTTTAAAATAGTTGTGATATATTGATTTATTTTGGTCAGTAAACTGTCAAACGTGTTAATTCAACTCAGCAAAGAGCAATAAAAGCATTTAATGCTCCCTGCGCTCCTCGCACCAGCAGCCTTTCTCCTCCATTAACAAAAGGACATCCTTATCTTTCCCCTCTTTTACTGATCTCCGGGAAAAAAAACTCAGTTCTTGTGGGAAAAAATAGGCTATCAAAGCCTTTAAAATGAGTTTAAGCTCAAATGATTTTTTTTTCTGTCCTCTCTCTTGTCCCAGCCAAAATTCACAAACAATGCGTTTATGACTGACACAATATAAACGCGCCATACCTCATACTGTAGGTACTGTTTCCTCCACTCTGGAGTGATGTGGGACGAAAGATGCTCCGCGAATTTCATGTTTGCCGGAACAAGTCACCCCTCAAAGCCCCGTTAGGTTAATCCGTGAGCGGCAGTCCCCTTCCTCTCCAGTCGACGCGACTTTTCTGATTTTAGTGAACTTGCTGGCTCAACATGCGGCGCGTCCGTCAGCCTGGCGCACTCCCTCCCCTGCGCTTCACTCCACTTCTGGCTCGTCCCGCTCAGAGTGGAGCCCGTCCCGCATACTACTCCACGGGAGAGACGGTATAGCGACTACTGAAGCTCCTTTTCAAAGGAGGTCGGACCAGAGATTGACGGATCCGGCGTGTTAGAGTGGCTCGGTGTGACTTTGCTCCGTCCCTCCCTGGGCAGGTCTGGGGACATTACAGTCCGCCATAGGATTGAGCCACAGCGACGCGTTTGCGTCAGCAGAGCGTGGGGCACTGCCCGGCGTAGTTGGGACCTCCTGTGAAGTGTAGAGAGCTGTGAGTTTATGTACGGGTAGTCCTTACTCGGAAGCCCCGGGTGAGTATTTCCGTGTTGCCTCGTTTCCGCTGATAAAAGTCGACATTTAAAAGTCCTTTTGAAAACAGCAGGGTTTCTCAACTGGTGGCCTGGGACCTAAAAATGGTCACCAATGTGTTTCTATTGGGTCTTAATCTTGTGACTGGGAAAACAAGTCAAAACTCTTTTAGTACAGAAGCCCCATGTAGAAATATGACCCATGTAGTTTGCTGTTGTATCAAATAGGCTATGAGAGTTGATTTCTCTGGATCTTCACTTTGAGAGTAGGCCTACCTTTCATACGTTCAATAACGATACCAAATATCACTAACAGGAAAGGTTAAGCGAGTCAGAGAATTTGAGAAAAAGTAAAACCAGCAAGTGGACCAAGGGATATCAGACAGTTTAGGCCCCAGAAAAATAAATCAGACTGTGCCCTAACTTCAACAACTTCTCTGCAGTTTCTTGAGCCAAGGTCTGATTAAAAAATAGAAGTGATCCATCTGTAATTTTTTACTATTGTAAAAGACTCAGAACTTTGTAGATTTCCTATTTTCCTTTCTCTGTACCCTGTTTTTGCTAAAGACACAAATATAAACATGCTATAAAATACCAAAAATACATAAATGAAACTTTTCAACACCACTTGTCCATTTCGGGGTCTTAGGGGTCTTTAGCCCAATCTCACTATTGTGGGTGTACATCCTGGACTGGTTGCTAGCCAATCACAGGGGCAACAGGAAGAGACAGACAAGCATTCAGATTGTTACCTACAGGCAGTTTGGAGAGTCACCAATTAACCTGATGATCATGTTGTGGTCTGTGAGAGGAAACTGGAGTACCCAGGGAAAACCCACACATGCAACGGGGAACATGCAAACTCCACAGAGAAAGGCCTGACTGAGCCGAGCTGACAAACTTCTTGCTGTTCGGCAGCAGCACTACCTTCTACACTTCTTAGCAGCCCATGAGACCACCTCAGGCTGTTTCCAAGAAGTTAAAAAGAAAGCTTTTTCTTGACAGACCAGACCACCTGAACCAACTTCACTTTGTCAACTCTGACAAGGAGATTACATCTTTGCCAATGTTTGTTAGATTAGGAAAAGGATAATTTCAAAAAGGCAAGAATGGGATTTGATTAAAACTTCCTCCCCTCTCTGTGTTGCTTGCTCTACATTTTGGAAAATTTGTTCTCAAACAGTCTGATTAAAGATTGCCCCCTGAGTTATGTAATTAGTTTATCTTAAAAAGGGGTAAAGATTGCATAAATCTGTTTAACTAACCACTCTTGTTCAAAAATGTGTCATTGAAAATTACCACATCTCTTTGTACAGTCAAACAGCTTGGCTACATGTTTTTTACTATTTCAACATGTTTCTAAAATCAGGAAATAATGTGCTCCAGAAAGACAAAGAGTTATATTGGACATCATGATTAGCTTTTAATGTTTTTTAGGTTTCAGTGCTATAAATTTGTGGAAAAGGCAATAATATCCAATTTACCTTCACTTTTCAGTAGCAAATTGGATATCCAGCCAGACCCTTTGGGGTCTCTGTTAGGGGGAAACATTTTTAAACATGTTTTCTTGACTTTGTATTTCGAATGATCAGTGAATAGGTGCCTGGTACAGACAGCATGTTGAAATCTATTATTATGTCAGCAGCGACATCTGCTGGACAAGCTCTGCTCATGCATTTACCCCGAATTAAACTGCGATTATATTTGAAGAGCTCTTTTCCAAAACGCTATAAATCCATTTTCATTTAGACAAAAATGACATTATTTACCCAGACCCACATTGCGTTGGCTGGGGAACTGAACATTGAAATACAGTTTAAACAGGGATATATAGCTTTCTGGCATTTAAAACTGATAGGGCAGGTAGTACAATAAGTATACAAAAGAATAGCACTGAGTAACATATATTTTTAAATTTTGGCTTTTATAGCGATTTGGAAAAGAACTGTTCATTAGTCCTTTGCAAAAACAGGAAAGCAAGAAACTATCTTTAATCATGGGCGCGATTACTTCACACATAAAAGGACATACAAAAATGTGTCAATGAAAGTGTAATTTCTTCATGAAATAAAAGCAGAAATTAAAATGGTTTATTTTATTCATATTTTGTCCTATAGGGTCAAGTTTAAAAACATACTGCTTTACCTCCTCCAAAGATGTTATGTTTTTGTTGGCATTTGTCTGTTTGTGTCTCTGTTAGAAGATAAATCAACAAGTTCTCAACAGATTTTGATTACATTTTGAGAGAATGTCAGCTGTGGCAAAGGGGAGACGTGATTACATTTTGTGGTAATCTGAAAATGGAGGCAGATCCTGGAGTATCAGAGATTTGTAAACATTCCACAATAAGGCAGTTTTCCATTGAAAAAAGTTAATAATTTTACAACGGTTTCAGAAAAGATATGTTTAAAAAATGGTCCAAGGACCAACCCATTTTGATTGGTGATCCAAATCCAGACGCAGGTCAAAGAATTTTTGAAGGATTTATTGACATTTTGCAATAGGGCTGTTTTCTAGTTTCAAAAATAATTCTTACATTTTCAGCAAATTATATGATGTTTTCAAAGAATGTTGGTCATCATGGCACAGAGAAGAAGTAATTCGTTTTGTTCCTGTCTCAATCCAGATGCTGATCCACTACTTTTTCCCTCTAAATTATTGTATTTATTTATTTTGGATTCTGATCACTGTGCAGTACTTTGATACACGTCATGGTTTTTGAAATTGTGCTTTACAAATAAAGTGGGTTGGATTGGATTGGGAGTCTATGGCTTGGGAAAATAATTAGCCAGAGAAAAATTAAGTAAACATTTCTAAAATTGAGATAATACACATTGGCCATAATTTCCTGATATTCCGATCAGATGTACAACCAGGGGTAGTTTTAAGATCTGACATTTCGGAAGTGCTGTCAGCTGTTACAGAAATTATGATATATAAAACCTTCCTTGTTATTGTCTAATTCCCTCAAATCACCATTTTTTAAAATTAAGGGCCTAAAAATGCCATTGTGTACAAGGATAAGAGATTATAGACCTTTTTTTAGGAGGGGCTGGAGAACATCTAGATTCCATCCAGCCCCCCAATAACAATAACAACATTTGGCCAGTACCCCACAATATTCTTTTAATATGACTTTTTCTTGTACTACAAAAATTTTTCTTTGATTTTTTAGCAAGCAAATCACCCAATTCTTGAAGTTATCCATCAGGATGCAGAGGGAAGTCAATGCTTTTATTAATGAATGGAGGAAAACCCCAGAGATCAGGGATGCAAAATCTGGCTTGTTTTGGACAGAAATTATCTGCTTTAGTATATTGAAGATCAAACTTTGAATCATATAATGTATAAAAATATGTTGAAATGTACTCTAGATTAAGTAGTTATGATGCAAAATGCAGTATGATAAATTCTGTAATCAAGTCGTATTTTTGATAAGGTGAAGAAAACAATCTTTGAAAGTTGTTTACTATTTGTTAACAATATGTTGACCAATCTGTTACGCTGATTTACAAACAAAATGGTGTACTGAATATTGTTATATGATGGAAACACTTTTACAAATCAGTTACTTCTGGAGGAAAACATACACAAAACTGTTTGTCAATCAATTGTGTCGTAATTTCTGTAAGAGCTGAGCCCCATGAAAGTCAGTTCGCCCCTGTGTACCGAGGAACTGAGGAAACAGAGGTTAGTTTTTACTGTGTGGCATTTAGTAATAACACTAATATTCACAGAGGAGAAAGTAATGTCTCTTTTCAGTTTAACACAGTACATCTGCTACATCTGAGGTAAATTCAGCAGGAGGAAGCGAGAGCGGAACCTATCTCGCTATCAGCTGTTTTTTCCGGGGCTTTGATTTGATAGGACCAGTGACGGACCAGCGTTGGAAACAAATCCTACTGTCACGGAATCTAAAGGCAAAAAAGATTAAAGACGAAGTGGCTGCTCAGTCACCTCAGAAACAAACATCTCAGGCTGCTGCTGCTCATCGCTGTTCATCCATCTCCGAGGCTTCACGCGCGCGTCGTCCCTGACGTTACGCCAGCGTTACGAACAATAATAACAACAATGGCTTCTGGGTCTCCGTCGTCCTCTCCGGACACTGCGACGGGCTCAGGTACTGACCCAGCCCGGCCCGACACGGGGGAGCCCCTCGGTGGAGCGGGCTCGGACTCAGACTCGGACCTGGGTCTGGGTAAATTTGACTGCAGCGCCATGGAAATGGGAGACCGGCTGGAGGGAGAGGAGCTGCAGCGGGAGTTTGAGTCCGCAGCAGACCGCGTCCGGGATCTGGTTCAGACCGCCAGCAGGGACCAGCTGCTGTACCTATACGCACGCTATAAACAGGTGAGAGGGGGATTAGACTGTGATGCACGCATACATATTTACAGCCTCAGTAAGTATCGGAATGTGGCGTTCACAAACCCCCCTTCATCTCTGTATGGTCTGTGTGACCCAGCAGGGCCCAGAGACCTGTCAGATTTCTACTATTGATTCTTGATAACACTTGAAGGTCAGTCATTAAGACTTCATTGTTTTTCAGGCCAACGTGGGGAAGTGCAATACACAAAAGCCTGGCTTCTTTGACTTTGAAGGACAGAGAAAATGGTAAGAAGCTCTAAAGGTTGTGCCTGCTTTTCCTGATGGTTTGTGTGCATGTTTGAAATGTTTGCATGAATGAATTTACCATTATTGGCATGGTTTCATTGAGAGTTTAAGAGACAAAGAAAAAAACCCTCAAATTTCAAGCAAATATTCAAATATTATTAGCATGTTGCCAGTGTTGGCACATCTATAGCCGAAAAAGTTGAGTATTTGTATTATCCATCATCTGTATTGAGGCTGGAGCCTGTCCAGGTTGACAGATGTCAACTGGCAGTGTACTCCCTGAACAGGTCACTCGTTCATGAAAGGAGCAGAGAGACAGGCAGCCATTCACACTCAAACCCATGCTTAAGGGCAATTTAGACATTCTAATAAACAAGCATTTTTTTTTAATCTGTGATAAAGCCATAGAGCCTGGAGAGAACCCGCATGTGCACAAGAAGAACATAGTCTGTCTCCACACAGACAGTCCCTGACAGAAACAGGAACCTTCTTGCTGTGAGGCACATGTTGCACCACGGTGACTGTCAGTATTTAGACTAGGGGTGTCCCGATACGACTATTTCACCTCCGATACGATACCGATATTGCAGCCTTGAGTATTGGCCGATACCGATATCAATCCGATATGATATCAGCAGGAATCAAACAGACTTTTATAACCTATTTTGTAGTATGGACTGTAAGAAAAGGCTTCATCAGGTCAGATTGCTCAAACAGAGAACAGTAGTCAGCAATAGTAGGTATGAGAAAAACTGACCCATTTGTTATTAACCAATAGGTTAAATAAATTTTAACCTTAAACATAAGAATATACTACAATCAAAACAACATGAATAAAAAATATTACAAGACCCTGAAAAGTGACCTCAATAAATCAAACAAAAACATATTTCACCAATTGCAAAATAACCAGTGTGTTGAACTTAAACATAAGCATATTCTACAACTGAATAAAATAAAAAATAAATATATTAGAATGGACTGCTTGTATTGGAGTGCTGATATCGGAGATTTAGGATGCAGGCCGATATAATCCGATATTTGTTTTTTACACCGATATCCGATATCAATATCGGATCAGGACATCCCTAATTTTAGACACATACACATAAAGCAGAGTATACTGAAGGCATTTTAATTTAAGCTCATGTTTAATGTCACTGGTTACAACACATTGTTCTTATCTCAATATGCAGTCCTTCTCAAAAATCTTTTAATATCATTTATGGTTGGTATGCTGTAAATACAATACATTTTTCATCTGCAACAGATTAAAATATTGTTTTTCTTTTTAATATATGTTTATGAAGTAAACTAGTGTCATTATAAATTATATTCTTGGGTAAATTCAAGTGTTGAGACATGTAGTATTGCAAATACTATAAAGCTTCCCTTGGAGATCAACAAAGTATTCAGATCCTGTGAGAAATAAAAATATATGTACATGTTGATAATATAATATATTTGAAAATGTCAGCATACCAACAAAACTGAAGTGTTGTGCATCACTTAAACAATAAATACATGGAAGTATTAAGATGCTCATCCTTAATATACATCTAAAGGGACTAGTTCTGATAAATATCTTAATATCACTTTAGGCAAGCCTGGAAGCAGCTTGGAGACATGGATGCAGAGCAAGCAATGCAGGAGTACATTTCCTGTGTGAACGTGTTAGACCCCGAAGGCTGCACAAAGGTAAGCAGAACTGTTTGTTTAACTGTCAACTTCAGCCCAGGTTGTTAGTATACTTCATCATATTGTTTATCAAGCTGCAAGTGTTGGACACTTGCAGTCTGATAAACATCCATTAGCAGTAAGGTAAATGAAATGCAAGATTTGTCCTTTAAAAGTGCAGGAGTACATTTCCTGTGTGTATTTGCTGTGCATCACCTCATTCTGTCTAATAAAAAAAACAGTGTTGTTGAGATGTCACCAAACCTGATCGCCCCACACAGAAGGTCAAACATTGATATTAATGTCTAAAAACGTCGGGTTCAGCTCCAAAAGTGAGTCTTTGTTTACAGGATAACAGAATCTTGACAGATTCTTACCACCTGGCACTTGACTGAAACTAAAGTTATTTGAACAAATATAAGTTTTGCACATACACTCTCCTTTTTCATTCCTCAAACAGCAGCTGCAGTTGATGCTTCTTTCCATTAGAGGGCAGTATCACTGTGTCACAGTATCCCATGCCTTTATTATTGGCTCCTTATTCTGGACATGACGCATGAAATATACATGAGTAGATTATGTCGTCCTCCTCAATAGCTGACATTTTGAGCTATGAATAATGTAGAAAAACTGTCAAAATCTGACTTCAGAGACATGCCTGTGTGTATGGTGACTAAAGAGGGACTGTTTACATCCCGACACAGTCTCTTGTCATGTTAAGAGACCGTACCAGGAGACTTGTGTTACCATGGAAAGGCTGTCCTGTGGGGCAGCAGCAGCATCATTTCGTTACAACAACAAATTTGAAAAAAAGATCATTGAATAGATGTCGGAAAGGGTTTCCACGTGTCATACTGTAATAAGTCTAAAAATGGGAATGGCATTGTTTAAAGGATGGTGGATGTAGAATAACAATAGATGCCCTTTGAAGACATACATCCACACATTTTATCTTATGTTGTTTCACTCAAACAAGAATTATTTTCCCTGTGAGATTTTGAGAAATTAAATAGTTACCTTGATAAAATGAGCACTTTTATCTCCAGATGAGGATATATATATACAGTATAAGTCAGTATCTCCAGAAGACAACAGGCATATTCTCTGAAATTAAGAATAAAATATGTGGATGTGTATCTGCTTTGAGCATATTTAGATTATAAAGAAGATTAGCATGTCTCTTGTGCATTTTGATGTACTTCAAATTCTGTTGTGAACACAAATTCTTTAACATTTACTACAACTGAAAAAATAACACTTTGAAGCTACTTGATAAGTACATCAGTGAGCTCACTGTTGTTTGTATTGCATATATTTTAAGTTTGATATAGTTTCTTACATTTGACGGTTTAATGACTAAACTTGGATTAAAAAGGTCCTGTAATGACTATTTTGTTGATCATAATTGGCATGTGCTAAAAAAATGATACAGCAATACTTGAACACAAACTCATTACCATGCATGCGTCTTTTTGAGTTTTACCGATTTGATGCTGCCCCATATGCCAGGACAGCATATGTAAAATGCAGTGTTGTAGTGTCACCCAAAGTGATGACTACTAAATATTCAAAGGGTGGCAGCAGAAAATACTTTGCACAGTGTTTGTTTCCGTTTTTCAATTACTTCCAAGGTCTCTGAAGACTTGAAATTTAAGTGGCTTAATTTGGAAAATACCTTTAAGCACTGACTTGCTGTTTTTGTTTTTTACAAAAAAGGACAAATAGGAATTCTGAAAAAAGTTTATTTAAATATCTATTGTGGCCTCTGTATTGGGACACAAATTGTATTGAGAGGTTGTGGGAAAATCCAGCCTTAATTACGAATCAGATTGAAATTCAAACTAGGTCTCTGTGATTTATAAGTGGAGAATCCAAAAATGTTTTGCATCAGATCATATTCGAATTATATTAATAGATTTTTACACTTGTTATCAGGCGTACTTCCTTTCATGTACAGTAACTTTTCACCGGCGGCCCTGTATGGCAAACTGTTGTTCTCTTTCCCAGCCTCTCTCCTCTTTCTCTGTGCATACTCAGCAGGAAATATGTAGTTCCTGCTGTGTGTTTAATCTTTCTAGCCTTCAGATTTAAACAAACCTGAATTTCATCATAACATTTTTTGTTGCATTTTCCATTTGCAGTGTAACTATATTGCAATAAGCTGATACAGACATCACAAATATACAACATATATGTCAAGAACACATCTTATGTGCTCCTTTGTGTTAAATTACATTATGAAGCTTCTTAGTGAACTGCAGGCAGAGGCAGATCATGAAATAAACTCCTTTTTAAAATAAATAGGGTTTGTACTGTTTTTGCATCATGAATTGGTTTGTTTTACAATCAATTTTGAATCAGATTGAGACCCCTATAAATAAAATTGAATTAAATATTCTCCAATTAGAAGGTTCACACCCCATTGATTTGAAGAAAAGAAGACTTTTGATGATTATATCGTAATACTTTCCGTGACATGGATTTTGTTAACTATTTCATCTGACTTCTCAATTTTGATAAGTTTCTGGAAGTCCGATCAACCCCCCCCCCCCCCCATAAGTCCTAAAATCAGAAGGTATTTTCCTATCAAATATGGTTTCTAATGCTTGATGGACTGATGATCAGATCTTTTTGTTTCTGTACAGTTCAAAAACATGTGCCAGTGGCCCACATCCTGACCCCGACATTGTGTCAAGTATTTTGGATTTAAAAAAATACTTTTAGTTTTGGGATGATTAAAATCTAAATAGACACTCGCAGCCTCCATTTCCCCTTTGTAACAATGATGTTGGCATCTTTCTCCCAGTTATTTTTATGTATTCTGTTGATTGAGATTTTTTTTGTTGGAAAGCCTTTACATAATGTGGATATACTTTATGGTTTCACCTCTGACTTTTCGACACATTTTTATGCTAGTGCCCTAAGAAAAGTGTATTCCCGCTTCACTTCTGCACAAGGGAATGACACAGGGACTTAATCAGTGAACAGTAAAAAAAAATGGATATATGCTGTCTTTAAACCCCCATACATTATAGTCCTACTGCCACAATCTATTTTCCAATCGTGACCCATAAAATTATTTGATGCCTGAGAATTGCTGATCTTCTGTATTGCAGTGTCTTGCCCCTTTTCTGTGTATTTTTGCTCATCCTCAAATTTCCCCCGCTCCACTTCATTTCTGCCCCAATTGGTGTCTTTTATTCTGCCTCCCTGTCCCTTTTTTTCTTCAGCCAATTCTTTTTTTAACCTCGTTCCTTCCTCGCCTTCTGTAATCACGTCTTTTTAGTAGTGTCACTGTCATCCGCACATCCCGCCCTGACACGTTCTTTTCTCTTCGACCATGCTGCAGAGCAATATCGCTGACTCTGCCCCACAGCTTCACAATGCCAGCAGGGAGACAGGCACACGCACAAATGTCCACCTCCCCCTGAAAAGAGGCTGATTGTATTAGTGTTAACAAAGCTCCGTAGCATGGCAGTGGCTATTCTTCTGCACTCACAGTCAAACGGTGTAAGTAGAAGAGCATAGACAGAGAAGCAGGGGATAGAATAATAGGCAGAATTTGACCTCTGTTCCTGCCTCAATTGTTGAGCAGACACTGGCTTTATATTACATTATACTGTAGAGGAGGCAGGGCCAGTGCATCAGCGAATATTCTGAGTTTCTGAAGTGAATTAGGTTGTCCCCAAAAGTGCACGGACAGTTGTTTTGGTCCGCTTGTCATGTTGTCCCTCCGACTCTGGCTATTTTCTGAAATCAGATTTGTGTGGGCTCCTTTGTGAGTCCAGGTTGGCCATTGAAGAATAGCTGGGGTAATTAGGTCTTGGCTGAGCTGAATGTAATTTGGTATTCCATGAAAATACAGAAGATTTAACAAGAGACACAATTTCAGGCACTATGAACTTTTTATTGGTCTTATGAATACTGTTAGGATTTCACTGCAGATGAGGTCATGTCCAACCCCCCAGAGACATCTTAAAAAAGAATTTAAACTTTGATCTGTCTCATGCATCAGCTTAACCTTAGGACAGAGGTGGAAAGCAATACGTATGACCTCTCGTGCTGAATAGGAGCACTCAACCGTTTTGTCCGGGGTCAAACACAGTAAGCAATAGGAGGGTCAGTACATCTCTATATATGAGATAGAACACAGCAGACTAACCTGACACAGCTGGTGTTTATTGTGGAGGTTTGTAAACAGCGACAAATGAGGGGCAAATAATGCAAAATGTATTTTACCTGTATGTCTGTTAAAGGAGGATACACAGTAGCTCCTCAGCATGTGATTGTCCTTTGTTTTGCCAGGAAAGACGAGGAGCAGAAAGAAGAACGGGCTTTGGAGGAGCAGCAGTCAGCTCGCTGTATCAAGAAGAGATGATCAGGTATTTACATCAGTTAAAACTGGGCCTGTGCCAAAAAAATCAGTTTGTCAATATATTGTCACATACTATTTTTCAATACCTGTATTGATGTAAATTATACAGAACTGATGCGGCCCATAATTGTAGGAGAAGCCAAACGACATGTTGCAGTGTGTGTTCTAAATCTTAAATTAATTCAAGGATCCTCGAAGACCTCAAAATAAAGTGTCTGATGTTGTGGGATACTTTGGACTTTACCAAAGATTTTATTGTGATACAATTTGAATCCAAATCAGCACTGAGTCATGTAGTAGCTGAAAACATTCAGTCGTAATTGTAACTAGGGTTGGAAACTTTCCATGGAAATTAACATGAATTAACAGAATAAATAGGAATACACCTAAAACTTTTTCTAAACTGGAGGTTGGCCCTAACAGAGATTTTAAATATACCTGGGATAATATATTTATTAGCATAATCTTGACTAAAAGAATCAGCAGACACAGCCACATACACACTGCTTACTGCAGGGGTACTGAGGCCACAACCCCAACATGCACTATGCACTCCTCCATCACACGCACGGATGACTCTGGAATCCTGGACTGACATTTTAGCCTGTGGATAACATGAAGTAAAGTTAAAATTGATTGTTAAATAAAATAATTAAAACTTGATAAAGTTCTACATTAAAATAGATCTGTTAAAATGTGATGATTTTATTGTATTATTATGCATTGATGTCTGCAAAAATGGTCATATGCAAGGTTTGATATGATATAGTTTGTTTAGATTTCCAGTTAATTCATATAATCCCCATGGAAAGTTTACAGTTTGGAACATTTACATAATTCACTATCTTAACTTCCCAAGGAAAGTTTCAGGAAAATTTCCAGATATTTACAGGAATTTTTTTGCATCCCTGATATCACTATGGCATAACGTCGGTTGTCGTAATTAAGAGGCTCAGTTGTTTTGGGGGGAAATTATGTCCTTTTCAGAATTGGATGCTGGTAACACTTCAAGGTCATGTGTACCACCCTGTAGCATCACCTCTTCTAACAACTCTGTAAGTCTTTGGGGATCTGAGAGGATAATTCATCTACTTTGGAACTGGATGTTTGTCATTCTGTGCAAAATGTGGGATGCTAGAGATTCATAATATAGACATAATACTGATGAAATTTTAAAGCTCTTACAAAGCGTTGTACATGGATGTACAAGAACAAGAAAAGAGATGAAGAACAATTTGAATTAAATCAAAAGAACCAACAGCACTTAAATTCTATGAATAAGAGTCAAAGAAACAAAGAAACCAAGACTAATACCCAACCACAGACTGGTGGGACCTTAGCATTGTTATGAAAACCTCAGCTGACATGGCAGCCTGACGTCTAGAGGTAGACTGTTCCCTCCACCATGCCAAGAATAAAAAAGCTTGTTTGCCAACCACCTACTGGATCACCCTCAGCTTTTCTTCTCCACCTGTGATTAACTGTTTATTGACCTCTGAGGTCAGCCTGGCCTGAGCGTGATAGTGTTAACCACTGATCTTGATGCTGTGTTTGATTATGTCCGGCAGACCCAAACTGCACTGAGGGACCGGAAACCTCACACACTTCTAATTTATAATTTATGTTAATGAAAAATATTCTCCATTTACCTCTGCCTGGCAGACTTACTCAAGCTTAAAAAGCTCATCTTCATTTCAATGAGAAAGGAGCTCTTTTGGAGATGAAAATGAGATGTGTGAATCCTGCAGGTTTTTCATCTAAATGGCTGCATGTCATTAGTATGCACAGTTAAAAAAAAAAAGAAAAAGAAAGAGCCGGCCAGAGCTTTCCCTTTTTAATTATGATTCGATGGGCACTTTTTGGAAGGGAGGGGAGGTGGTGAAGACACGCTGGGTGCAGCAGAGGGAGGCAGGTTTCCCAGAACACTGCTTTCCCCGTGATAGTATCCTGCAACACTGACTCCTCAAGGGACTTCAGCGAGGAGGAAGTCATTAACATGGCTTGCACACATGCTTATGCTCACGTAAACATACTCTCGCTACTATATGTCGACAGCATTGCATTTGAATTCGTGCATAACCTGCTGGAACCGTCACAGTCACTGCTCTACTGCATTTCAATTTCCTCTTTCTCTCATACACTCACACTCCATATTAAACATCCAGGCACCTGTTAACCACTCTGAGTTAATTGCATCGCTCATCGCTCATCTAGAACTCTATATGTGTGTGTGTGCGTCTGTGGTGTATTGACAAAAGCGCCGGATTGATTAGCAATATCCCTGGACTAGTGAGCTGATCAGTGTGTGATTGCGGGGGCTTTGAATGCTACATCTGTAATCCGCTCTTCCACCTTGAAAGATTATGTGCAGGCTCTGTTATGTGGACGTTTTCCTGGACTTGCTCGAGTTTCCTTTGTTTCTCTCACTTCCATGGAGCTCGGGCCAAGTTGGGAGCGCCGACCACGATCGTATAAGAGACGTGATGACGGATTGTGTGTGGGGGTGTGTGTGTGTGTTCGTGTATGATGGATGGCGTGGTGGTGGTGTTGATCAGGGTGAAGCTCAGGCCAGGTAGATGAGTGTTCTCCACCACTGCGGCCAGTTTAGCCTGATGGATGAAGGACATATCTGCAGCTACACCAGACCAAACGCACACATGTGAGCCGCACACACAAACTCAACCCTTGGAAGCCCCAGCTGTTGTGATGACAGAGTAGCCTGTGACCTTCCCAGCATGCTTTGCAGCGCTGTTGATGTCATATCATTTATAGGACCCGCATTAATCATTTGTTTGTTTATAGCCCGTGTGTGCCCTTGTTTGTGTATCTCACTTTTGTCTTAAGTATTTAAAGTGTGAGTTTGTGTGCGTTGACATGTCAGCACCTTTAATTTTATCATTTAATACTTCACCAATCTGTGTGCCTGTGCTGTATATAAGCATGCACATGTCACATACATGTCAGGTCAGCCTCATCTGACCATCGACGAAAGACTGATGAGCTGCCCTATTGATTAGTTGCCGGGAGAGACGGATGGCGGCCACACATCAGGGACACTCGGGGTCACCGTGGCCATCAGACAACGAAGTGGGTGTGGCCCCCGATCGCGTGGAGAACTCATGAATAAACATAGCGGCAGTAATCAGGAGTATGTAAATGAATACACTCATACATAAGGCAGCAGCGATAAAAGTGTAATGAGTTATTCATAATTCATCACAGGCTGATGAGGAGATGGAGGAGGAAGAGGGAGGGGACCAACCAGAGAATTGGCAGTGAAGCTTGTAGATGAAAAGCTGAAGAAAGAGAAGTGCAGAGGTTCATTAAAGAACAAACCAAAGACAAAACTTTGTTTGTGTGTGCTACTCTTGAACAATTAGATCGTGATTTGTGCTTCCACAAAAGTTGTTTAAAGCAGCGGTTTTCTTTAAAGTCACGAACAGGGCGTAGCTAAGATTTTCTAATGCAGCCAAGCATGTTTATACTAATTTCTCCATTAAGATAAGTGTAAACACAGAAATCAGTTGTTAGTCTGCCCTTTTTTTCCAGACATGTCTGCTAATTTTCTTGCTAGCCCCCATCCTATATGAAAAAGATAAATATGACAGCTTTATGCTTATTTATTTGGAGACTCAGAGAAAAGTTTGATTCTGGAGCCACAATTTTGAGATTCCGACAAAAAAGAAACTTCCACATCAGACAGCATTATCCAGAGACAGCCTAATGAGGCCTGTTGCTACACAGTCCACATTGATTTGAACATAAATTCCACCTTCAACATGGAAAAAAGGCAATCACAGTGTAGAATTTTGGATTGGCGTTTGGTTTGGCCAATCAAATTGCCAGGGTTGATGACCATGTCCATACTCGCTGCGTGTGATCAAGTGTGCTTGGGGGCAGCAACTTACTATGTTTAGAGATGCTGGTGGAAAGAAAGAGTATGGAGAATTTCCACAGAAAAGGAAACAATAATGACTTGTATAATTAAACAAATTATGATGTGTATATTCCGTTTCCAAAGCCAAAGAAATCTTATTTTATCTAGTTGTAATGAGATGGGTCTGGTTTCTGCGTCAGCAGTGACTGAGGCCCTGATGGACAGTTAGTTCATCATTGTCATTCATACTCTACGCTGCCAAGTTCTGTGGCTTTTTTGTATCACTTCAGTTTGTCACCCAAGCTTCCCTTGTAATGCTTCACTTGGTCCTTCAAAGTTTCCATAATTAAGTGGCCAATCTAGACATTTCCAAGTAGAGAGGAGACACACTGTCAGCTCAAACAACCTTCACTGTTCATTTCTTGTTTTAAATCTTAAAAGTTGCCTCTCTGGTCTGCTCTGCAAGCAATCCAAGAACACTTTTAGACTTGTTCACAGCATGAACCAGGAAGTCCACTTTCTGTCAAAAACTTTTTGCACTCACTATGCTTTATGTGTTTCTGACATCAGTCTTATCCACAGTGACTAACATACTGTATCTTCTGCTGAGACAGAGTCTGCTTGGTTTCCTGTACATGAGCAGGGAAAGCACAATATTAAACAGTAGAATATCTGTATCCACTGATACTGACATTTCTGTAGATATTTACAGCTGATATGTCAGCCATACATGTCCCTTATACTGGCTGAAATATCCACAAACTCACAAATGTACCAAAATGACATGTCATGCTCCACCTTATCATTAATGCATGGCTACATTTTAAAATTTAGCAATTTCCTTTTTTCAAGAGAAAAATGCTGTTTTTCTTGTTTTGCACCTTTTCCTTCAGTGACAGCAGCTAGTCAGTTTTTGTAAAATAAGGACTTTGTGCTCTTGATGAAAAGTATTGCAGTATTGGCGATAGTGAGTTTGGAAATATGAGCATATTGGATATCAACAAAAATCCCATATTGTGCATTCCTAATGTAAGCTGTCAAACCAAAGAAGTTATCACTGTGGCAAAGGATGGAATAGGATACCACCAGTGTGATGATATGAAGGCAAAAAGAAACAAAAGAGCTTGGACATTATGCTAAAAAATGTAACGACATAAGGACTCTCAGAGTTATTCTGGATGTTACTGTTGTTATTGTTGAAAGTTTTTTTTTCAGACAGGACATGCATTTTTTTAATGTGAGAATAAAAAATAGAAAAAAAAAGTTTTCTAAGAGTTTATTTGCTCAATAGATAACATCCTTATTCTCAATGCAGTTGACTGTCCTTGGGTTCTCTGGGTGTGTCAGAAACCAGACTTGATCTAAAGGTCCCTTGGGTTCAACTTTGGCATACAATCAGGTGTCAGACAGAATCTGAGGCTTTGGCCTTGGGGATGACTGGCGCACTGGTAAAACTTTGCATATGCAGTCAGACAATAGAGCACAAAATTCAATTAGTGTGAATGGCCAGCAAGAGCAAGGGGAAGGCGTAAAGCTCTAAATTGGATTTTGCCCCTTCTCTCCCCTACACCCAACAGCCTTACCTCCAGCCTGCCCCCCCCCCCAAAACACTCACTCCTGTCCTCAGTGCCAGGAGGTGATTAGAGACACAGATATGATCAGAGGTTGGGGTTGTGCCACTTTGTGTGTTCTTGTGTGGGTTGAGTGCCAGTGATCCCAGAGCATGTGGCGGGTGTGGCTGCTGCATTTCATTATTTTTTTGATATTTATTATCACATAGCTTGGCAACAGGCTGTTAATTATCCTGATTTTCACAAACATAAAACATGAAGTACCTAAAAAGACACAAGAGTGACATCAAGTATCAAACACAGAAATAAAAATTACATAATGTGACATTGAAAGTTTTTGGGATTTATTTGAGACCCACAGACACTGAATACAAACCAGTTTTTCATGGCTTTTGACCCTCACATCAGGGACATATACTGTATGCAGCACAACATTTGAAAAGGATTGTACCTATTACCAACTCAAACCAAATCACAACACAGATTTTGGTGCTTTTTTGGGCACCAGTCGCTAAGAATGCACAATATTATCAGTTCAACATCGGTGACAGCAGATAATAACTTCTTAAGTTAAATACCGTTATCTGCAGGTATAAAAAAAATCAGAGGATTGTTACAGCAGCTACACATTTCCCAATATTGGCTAAAATTTCAGGATTATGTATGCATGTGTTATAGTGATACATCTTATTATCACTGAATGTCTACATTGAAAATTAACCATCATTTTCAGAAAATGAAACATTGGTTTTCTTGTTTCCCATCTGCTACTGAAATGTATAAAATGTCACAGAGTAAAGACCAGGTCAAGTTCAGCCAAGTTGAAACCCCCCCAAGATCCCCAGCTGGCCCCCTGGGGGTGTCCAGACCCCAGGTTTGAAAACAAGAAACTAGACTAGACTGTTCCGAATACCAGAATGCAGGAGTTCCTGTGTATCATCCCCATAGCAGTACTTTCTTACATTATGATTACTGTTAATTTGACCACAAGAAAGCATGCAACAAAGGAACACTAACGGACCTAAAACTAACCCTTGTGGCACACCCTGGCTGTAAAAAGATGCAGATCATATGGAGTTTCTAGTTACAACAGAACTCCTTCAATACTAACTGCAATTCTAGAAGAAAAAAAAATTCTTGTTTTACTTTCTCCTTATCTGTCTCTCATTCTATCTCACTCTCAGGGAAGAAGATAAGAACATCTTTGACTACTGCCGAGAAAATAACATCGACCACATCAGCAAGGCCCTCAGCTCCCAGAAAGTGGACGTCAACACTAAAGACGAAGAGGTAAAACCCTGCACCTACAAATATATCAGATCTGAACTGATGGCATGTGAGAGCACGTTAATAGTATCAACACAACAACACCATATCAGTTACACACATAATATGGAAATGTGGGAACAGTGTTTAAAGTGTCCTCTAACCAGGAGCTAGTCTACTTTTTACCAATGGTGGCATCAGAGTCACATGATCTGTCCTGGTGAGAGGAGGTCATGTGAAAATGATCAGTAGAGTATCTCTGAAAAAAATACAGGTCACTGGGGGATGGTTCATGCTGCTCTTACTGCTCTCGTTACATAATGGTTTCAATGATCTGAAGCCAAAGACACCTGGGAACCACTTGTCAGCCTGAGACGTGTGAATTGTGTGAATGGCTTTCACTATTGCTGCGTATTTTGAGGATTGACCCCAAAATCCATTCATCTGCCCCGGATTCAGTAAAGGCCAGGCCAAATGGCTCGCTCCCTGCATCTTTTTCATCACAACCACTTTGCCCAGGCGGCTGGAGAGTTCCCAGCCAAAGGCCAGATGGTTGAGGCAGCTATGGAGAGAACGCTTTGTCTGTCTGTTGCTATTGTTTTGGACCGCCTGCAGCTCTACTCTCTCAACAGCAGAGGGCAGTGGTGAAATTTGACATCAGCTGGAAGCCTGATACACTCCCTCAGCTCAGAGAAAGAGAGAGTTGGACAGGCAGAGTGTCCGTTTTAGCTCTCACTGTTTGGATTAGTGACAAAAGATCCACCTGTTATTTATCTCCGGAAGCTGCCAACAAAGCAAACACAATCCGGCATGAAAAATACTAATCCATCTGTTCATACAAATACTAAATTGCCTGTGGTATGGCCTAGATACTTTTATAAGAAGTACTTTTCAGATAAAGGTACATCAAACAACAAAAGTTATTCTCAAGAAAAAGAACCTGATCCTTAACCTGCAAAGGAAGCAATAACAACAAAATCCCAGCAGAGCTTTATTCTGCATAAAGCTGTCAAGTATTGCTCGTAAATTCCATAAAAGTTCAATTAAATTCTAATACTTTTTGGAAAGACATGATCTCCCACAAATATTGTGAGGTCAAAGCAGAAGGACACTGACTTCACCAGTGATAATTTATTCATATTGCGATTCAGACTTGGTTTTAATTGGATAAAAGATTAAGTACCAATCCTTTTGCATTTCAAATATTTAGACAGGGATCACTTTGTATAAATTCAATAAAACTACCTGACTGTTTACAGCATAATTACAGGATTGCACCAATTGACAGCAGGGCAACAAGATTAATGAAATGATCATTAAAACCACAAATAAAAACCATTATCAGTCAACAGGATCGTTGTGAGAATCCAGTAGTTTGATTGTTTGACTGTCAGAGTTTTTCATCATGGTAGCTCTGCCTTTGGTAGAGCTCACTTTAGTTCTGTGACTGTCAAAAGTTTGTTGAGATCTTAAATCTGATTTTTTAAAATGTAAGTCCATTTTAAATGTAAGTCCATTGAAAGTATTAAAAAGCTGTATTTTGATTGGCAGTTGATTGTGTAGAAGCATCCATGCACGCATTTGTCTTATGTCTTCATCTCTTTCTCTCTTTTGGGATAGCAGCTAGTCTTGATGGCATATTAATTAAATAATATTTAGCTCCCTGATTTCATAAGATTTAGCAAAAAACAATCCCACTTGACCTAATGAGCATTTTAACATGGTATAGAAAATTGAATTTATTATACCACAAAAGGTCTTTTAAATATCAGGTACTTTAGCCCCAATACCAGTTTGTAAATGTAAGGGGGATGCATGATTGTAGATTTTTGAAAATTGCGATTTGAATATTTCCAAGCTAATTTTAGCTGATACAAGTTTAACCAAACATTTTTCCGTGTAAACAATACCAAGGCGTGCACTAGAACCTGTTACTCTTTTTGTGAGAGAAAAAGACTTAACTCATGTCAAACAACATTAGGCTGTACAGTAAATGATATACTGGTTTGGTTTTAGACAGAAATTATGTAAGGAAATTAAAGTATTTTTCTTTAAATAACATTTACAGTTCAGTATGTATTTTAATAGTAACATCTGCCTTTTTGTGGTGTTAGAAATAGCACTTTAACAACAGACAGTGAGCTCTGTTATGTTTTAAAATGTGAGATATATCACCTTACAACAGAGTTGAATGGCGGTTCCTTTGGGACAGGTTTTTCCAAACTTTGTTCCTCTGAGGACCAGAAACAGGAAAATATTAACATGGCTGGGCTTCTCTGATATGCTGGTAAGGATATTGAATAAATGACCCACTAACCAGTAGGCCACTGGTTGAGATGGCATATCCTAAAGCAGATGGCCACGGTTAAGGTCTGGCCTGTGATTCCTGTCCTGCATGTCATTCCCCACATCCTATACCCAGTTTCAAGCTCTCCATTCTGTGGAATAAAGGCCTGAACAGCCCAGAAATAAGTCTTAAATATTTGTAAAACTGTTCCAGCATAGATCAGGATATGCACAAAACTGTCAGACTTCTTAGTGCACACAGTTCAGAAATGGTTTATCCTCTATGCCTTACAATTTGCACCTTGAAACAGAGCAGATAGGAGGCTGAAATAGCAGTGCTCTTACTACTATGCTGCTATGATCTGCTTGTGTGAGCTTTTGTCAGGATTGTGTTTGTAAATATGTTTACTATTCATAGTTGATCGGTTTTAGCCAACTGTATAACAATAGGTGCAAATCGGTAAAGCTCAAGCTTCATAATCTAATTTTACTTTAAGAATTTACGTAGAGTTAATGGAAAAAGAGGACCTGGGATCACAGTTGGGCCATGAGCTATAGTTTTGACATTCCTCTTTTAGACAAGGCTGCTAAATACTTAATATGACAAATAAATATAAACTTTTAAATTCCACTAACCTTGTGCAAAGTTTCAGGAACAATGACAATATGAGACAAACACTCCTGTTGGTGAAGCTCCGTGGGTGCAGCTTAAAACTACAAAAGCCAAAACTGACACATTCGTGCATGAAGAAGGTATGAAGGTAGTAAAGGCTGAAATGTTCATGCCTTTTATAGCAGATTAATAACTTTATGAGAAAACATCTGTCAGTACATTTGTGCATCTCTGCATAAAAGTTATGAGAAACTGATGTTATTTTGTTTTTTTTTCATGAATATATACTTTTTTCCCATAACTTATTACAGGTGCACAGTTAATTTTTAAATAAGGACCAATTAGCAAAACACACTTTTTCTTATTAATTCAGAAAGATATTAAATTGCTTTACAAATAGTTTCAAAGCTATATCTATCATATTGTTTTCTGGACCACTGTTAATATTTTGTCAAAAAGTCAACTTTTTTGGAAACACTATTTCGGAGCAACACTGCAGCAGTAGGTCGGTAGATCCTAGATAATGGGATAAGTGATGCAATTGAAATCAATTTGAGGCAGCACTGGGAGGATTGAGAAATCTCTCTGGGTTGCTTGATTGACCCTGCAGTCAGCACAAAATTGCCAAGAGAAAAAAAAACTCTTCTCTTTGATCAGCACAAATTGTTGACTTCAGAAAAATAGGAAAAGCAAATAAAAAAAAAGAATGATCTTAATCCACATATGTATTTGTCGAACCACCCCAATGGTAATGTCCCTCTGCTTTTCAATCAAGTTGTCATCACAATCAATCAACTTCACAAAAGTTTGAATGAATTTATTGGTGAATTATCAAGACTTTGAAGCCTGTGTGTTTTCAGTTAAATACATGCAGGATTCTTCAGCTCTGCATCCATGTGAAGCTCATAAAAAAGTGGTAGGAGCAGTATTCTTGTAGAAATAGTAGACTCATGGTGGAAAACGTAGCATGCAGTCAGCAGTACCTGTGATGGAGCAGAAAAGATGGAGTGAGTTAGAGAGAGGGAGGCAGACCTATTTGTATTCTGGCCTGGCTCATAAGTCTCCACTTTAACATGCAGCCGTGGTGATCAATATGATTTAAGCAACAGAATTAGACTTGGAGAGTTTGCTTTACCTAATTGGCCTCACTGAAAAATGAGCTCCTGTGGTTTTATTAGAACAAGGATCCTGGACCTAAGGAGAGTGTGTATTTGTTAGTAAGTGTGTATGCTTGTGCGTGTGTTTATGCGAGAAATAGTTAAGGGTCTCAGATCCGGGAGGCTGCTCTTGTTTCGGAACAGACTCCCATCGATCAGGCTTTACATACTGTGTGCAGGTTACTGTGATTTGTATTTGAGTCCGGCCTCTGCTCAGACCACCCTGTGTTCTTCTTCACAGAGGTTCACATCAAGTTTTTGGGTACAGAATGGTCTTAGGTTTTTTTCTGAAAGTAAAGAAACAAAGATGAAGTCTCAATACATTTTCAGGAGTTTTGGGTAAAAAAAATAGCAAGTAGAGGCCGATGAAGACATCATACAACATGCTGTGATTCAAACTTGCCAACAAACTGTAGCTGGCAGATTGAGGGTGTCAGCAGATGTTTTGGTCTACATGTCCCACATATAGAAACTATTGTGATCTTTATGCCACTTCACTGAAATGCTGAATATTAATTTCTACTTATAAACTATTTTTTTTTTTTTTCATGGTTTGGACTGTTAAAGTGTACTTGTGGTTTGGATATCAGTACTTTTTAGCGGTTAGATTCTATTGCCCCATTCACACAGACTGTCCTCAAAACAGGCAGCATAGGTTCAAATCCGGCTCACAGTTGGCCACAGTTTTGTCTTTATTTTATTAAAGTTTGTCGAGTTTTTTTCCACTCTAGTTCAGACAAGTGAAGTTAACGTTAAGGCCAGTACAGTTCAGTCAAATTATTTTTTGCTTAAGGTTTGGATAAGTATGAAGTCGAGGCTTGTCTAGTTTAGTCTGTAGTTTATTTTAGTCTAGTTTAATCAACTTTATAGTGTAGTCTTGTTTCATTTAGTACAGTGAAAGTGATAAGTGAATTGTTTTGTGAATTCTGGTTTTGTTTAGTTAAGTTTTTAGCTGGGTATTGTATATATTATTTATTCATTAAACAGTATGAGGTTTAGTTTGATTCAGTTTAGGTTTATAGTGTAGTATTGTTTAGTAACATTCATCGTTAAGTTTTAGTTGTTTTAAGGCTTATCATAGTTTATATTAATAAAGTTTAGATTGAAGTTTAGCAAAGTGAGGTTAAGTTGGATTCAATTCAGAAAAGTTTGTCAGATCTAGTTTTTTAACCGAGTTTAGTTTATTTTAAGGTATTTTTTTGTTAAGTCAAGTTTATTTCAAAGAACAGTCTTTCAAATTTACTTAACTTAAGTCTTGTTTAGGGTTTAGCGACTTGGTTTATTGACCATTCTGGTTAGATTTAGTGAAGATATTTTTATAGTTTTGTGATGAATAAGTTTAGCTTTGTTTCAGTTAAATTAATCATAGTTCTTTTATATTGCACTCTAATAGAGTTCAGATTTGTTATGTTTATTGAATTGTTCAGTTTGTTAATAGCTAAAGTTAGCCACGTTTTTTGTTTTGACTGTATCCAAGTGTAGTTTAATTAAGTTTTCTTCATTTTTTTACTATTTAATTTTAAGTTTTTTTAGTCTTTGGTTTGGTTCATTTTTGTCAAGTTAAGTTTTGTAATGTTGGTGTATAGCTTAGTATAGTTCAGTTTAGTAAAGCTGAGTTAGTGGTTTAGTTTAGTTTAGTTAAACTCCGTTTATTGTTTGATTTGATTCAAGTTGGAAGTTTGATTTGGTTTTATTTAGAAATGCACAGTGTTGGATTTATACCAATACCAAATATGTGGATTTTACCAACCTTATTACAATATTGATTTAGTTTGTACTTTTTTCAATCTCCCTTCTTCAACTGACCTTTTTATCTCCTTGAGACTCTCTGTGATTAAACTGTATGTTTAAACTAACGTAAACTAAGAAAGTCAACATTTAGATCTGTAAGAAACCATGCTGCTTCTGTAAAAAAACAAACATAGGCAAGGATCAAAACACCAGAATTGACACTGTGAAACCAAACACTTCAGTTTCATATATGATGTACAACCTATGTTTTAAATTGATTATTAAATCTTTTGCATATCAGAGTCTTTTATTCCCACCTCTAAGTTCTGAAAGCTTGCCTTTTTTGAATTTCTAAAATCTTCACCTTGTAAACACACATGCCACCATGCTGAACTGACCTCCAGCAGTGTGCAGTTCCTTCCTGATGCCTTGATGTAAAAAAGTCAAATTTTGTCCTTATTAACAAAGATAACAAATCTCAACATTTCCATGAAGAGCAACAACAAACCTACTCCATACACCCTGTCTTTTTTTTGTGCACATACAGTTCCCTCTCAACCCACACTGACAGTTCCTTACCTTGGTCTGGCACCATGACATTGTGTATATTGAAGTCCAAACGTTCCCTAAATTTGATTGCATGGGAATTGATAATTAGCTTGTAGGTCTGGGATGATTAGCTCTGCTTTGTTATACTGATGGCTCTATTTTTTTTCCCAGGGCCGAGCTCTCCTGCACTGGGCCTGTGACAGAGGACACAAAGAGCTGGTCTCAGTATTACTGCAGCACAAGGCCGACATCAACAGTCAGGTAAGTGCTGTGTCTAACCTTGAAACTGCACAATGCATTGTATTGGAAATATAGATGCATTTTTGGTTTCATGTTTGCAACACTTTTTTTTGGACAAAATCAGGGACAGTGAAAATAAATGACTGAAACAGCTGTGAAGTGCTTTTGAAAGAGCTGGTGGGATATCTCACAGTTAAGAAACTTACCTGACAACGGTTGAGGGTTTTCAAGAGAGGTTAGCCCCATTCACGCTGCCCTTTTAAGCCTTAATGTTAAAACCCCTGTGATGCTTCGCCTCCACTGTGAATGTTGCAGAGACGGAATTGGGGGCACAAGTTGACCCCCAAATTGCTCAACTCCAGAGGTAGTATCAGAGGAGTAATATTAGAGAGAGGGAGGCATGTGGGCTCAGCGGCAACCAGGAGCCCTAAAAGTGAGCATCTGTATTTGTGTGCACGTGGAGCCATTTGCTTTGTTGCATGAATCCATACAAATTAACATGGATATGACATCTTCACGGAATTAATGCAAATGTTTCAACGTGCAAATTGAGCTTTGTTGCTGCACTTTTGCGTAAAGGCTCTGTGAAAAGGGCTGCGGAGTCTGTTTATCCTAAGGTTTTGGGGAGGGTTTTTAATGATTTTTAAGGACTGGGCTGGAAAATCTTGTAACTTTTCTTGTCAAATTTTAAACCTCAGGCTGCACGTGCTCATCCAAGATGTGGTGTCCTTCTTCTTGATTTGAAAACAGGCTGCTTCCTCTCAATTCCTGAGGATGACACTAAGTGTTCTTTCGGTGATTTAGGAGAGGTGGAAAATTATGATCAATGCTCTATTTTCTTGTTTACCACACCCGTAGATATTGGTTGTTCTGTTAAATTGTCTGCCCACAATGTCTGATGTGGATAGACTACAGTACTTGCCTACCAAAGTGTTTCAGCTTGCCCAGTTTGCATTAGATGTCTTTAAACAGCACATGGAGACACTTAGAATTTGATTTATAAAACTTTGAATGCTTACAAAGCACTGAAGTCCTAATTTTTAATAAGCAATATAATGCTAGCACTTGCTTTGCCATTGTTTGGTCTTTTTCGTAATGCATTTTTTCTTTTTCCTCATTTTGTTACTGCTTTGATCTGTTGAGATTTTTTAGTGTCTTGTGAGTCCATGTGGGCTGGGTACCAATTTCAGGTGTATGACGTGTTCAATAATAAACTACTACTGCACTGACTCCTACATATTTTTAATGAAGTAGATGTACACTCCTTGACTCATTCACAATACTTTGAATTTGCTTCACATGGAAATTTTAACTGTGTTTTTAGCATGCAGCTCTATGAACAGGAAGTGTATTTTTTCCCATATTAGGGCTGAAGAGAAGCATCTGTGTTTCACTGACAGGGCAGTAACTGTGAATGTAAATGTGTGGTGAAGAGTAAAATAGGTGGAGTTTTGGTAGGCATTGAAGATAAGGCATTGCTCTGCACAAAGCAAGTCGTAGCATCCCCATTGCTCCCTTCTCTCTTCCCTCCTGCGCTCCAGAAGGTCACCTTTAATTCACTTTGTTCCGTAGACAAATCCCTCAGGGCTTTAGCAGACAGAGTTAGCTAGTAGCTAGCCTAGTGTTGAGCCTCTCCGAGGTTTTAGCAGCATCCAGGAGGCTTTAGCTTTGGCGGTAAGCTGGCTCAGCTGCACATCGGAGAAATTACTCCTCCTCTGCTCTGCCCAGCAGAACAACACAGTAGAGCTCAGCGTGCCACTCACTGAGGCTTTAACTGTAAGACCGAATCAATTGGAAGTAATCAGGCAAATTGTTTTACGTTGCACAACCCACATAATCAGGACATTTCACAAATGACTTTCTCTTTTGTGGTCATGCGTGGCCTCTTTTGTTTGGAATGCTCACAGGGAGGGGGGGATTTGTGGGGAATTGTTCATAAAATACTTAACAGTGGGATAACTACCAAACACTTCACTGATGATTTAGAGCCATATCAAGATAATGACAGCAGAGGAGGATTGATGTATGGACGGGGGCTTTTGTCCTTTAGCAAGACGTGTTGCATTTACAGTCTTGTATCTATCATTAAAAAAATAAATGATATCAGCAGGTGCCAAGATTTTCCTGCAGGAGAAGGAAACATAAATCTTTGGCCAGGTGGGTCTCCCGTGTTTCTCTCTTTGTAAAGATGGCTTCCCTTGCAAACAGAGCAAGGTTCTCCAAAGACACATAGAGTAGTAAGACAGCAGGAAAAAGACGCTAGCCAGGGGGTCCACTGATCTGCCCCTTATTGTATTTTTAGCATATTTGAAGAAATACTGTTGAGAAAAAAAAGTAATACCGTGAATGGGCAACATATCCAAGGTGATACAAACTGTAAATTGAAAATAAATGTCATGTTTTTATTAAAGGATATTCTCAGCCTAATCGCAAAACAATATAGATACAAATCAATTTTCCACAATATATGTATGCATGCATGCCCATTCAGAAATTAAGTCAACATCGATAAAAAAAGGTAGGTGGCTGTGACTGAGAGATTAGTCAGCTTTTTGGCGGGAAAACATCAGGAAACTGATGCCTGCAGAAAGCCCTAGTGTGACTACAGTCCTCATAATGATGCTTTTGGTGCTTTTCCTTTCTCACTTTCTCTGCATACGTTTTCATGTCGCCCCACATTCACCCATTTCAAAAAAGACAAAAAAGCTTAAGGAAAAGTCAAAAAGATCTTTGGCCAGTCCAGGAAGTAATATTACATTGCTAAGAGTGGATGATTTGAAGTTTTTTGGCTTAAACCTCTGTCTAGTTTGAAAAAATTGAGACACACAAGAAAATAATTCATCTTCTTTCCATCTAAACCATCAGTTACAGACCAAACGCAGAAACCGTCAATGTAGTTCAAAGTAGAAGTAAGTCAGATTATTAGATATTTTTATCACAATACATTTCTTACACTTTAAAAATGAATTATTTTACATTCCCTTTACTATGGAGTAACTTTTGTTTGTTTTAATTTAGGAATCAAAAATTCAAACATTTATTTGCTTTATGATCCCAACATGAGTTCAAGCATGGTCATGTTTAAATGTACCTTCCAGTAAGTGATGCAGTTCACATTCTACTAGCACTAGCTTTTATAGTTTCAATGTATGCTTAAGTTCTAACGTAAATGTTACACCTCCCTCTAGGTGAGTGTAAAGTGATCTGTAAAATATAGTTTTTGTGGTGAATAATATTTGAAGCTAGGGTAGCTTGGAAGAGGAGAAACAGAGGGTGCAGTCCCCATGACTACATCTTTAAATATGTATGACTTGCTAGTTTGCACTTAAGTTTTCTATAAGCAGAAACATTTGGTTGTGTACAATGAAATATGATTAAATCATCTCCTGTTATCAAAGATCTCAATACTTGATATCACTAAATTTATATTACTCCACAGTGATTTTAGATAAGTGGTTTTCAGACTTTTTTGCCAAGACATACTTTGATATTGACTATTGCCTATTGAATATTGGCAAACAACTGTATTACTCTTAGAATTTTTAAAGTCTATGTTTTATGGCGGTCCATTGCTCCCATTTTCTGATAAAAAATCTATGGGTTAATATTTATCATGACAAACTTTTTTCTCTTGCAGTGTTACTTTTGAGACATGAGATCAATTTATTTCAGGTTGCCTGACAGTTTTTAAATATTTTGGCATGTAAATCAGAAAACTGTATCCAGGGTTTATCCTGTCACTTGTAACTTTTAAAAATAGCTTGAATTTAAATGTTTTGTTATTTCAGAGTTTGAACATTTGAAATTTGTATAAGATTTGTGAAAGGGTTTGGAATTTTAATTGTTTTGTATTGAGTGCCACTTTGCACAAAAACATGGCACTGGCTCCCTCAACTGCAAGGCTGCTACAAGCCTATGAGAGTTTTTACTGTGTTTTAGATCATTAGTGATAATAAATGCGTGGGGAACCAAAAACTACAAAACTGACATGTTCTGATAATCTGAAAATCTTATTTTAACAAGCAAATACACTTTTCATAATGTTTTAAGCTTAAACATAATGGGCGAGAGTGAAAAGGCAATAGTAAGGTTCCATGGAAGTACAACATGAACCTAACCACAATATATCCAATTAACACTGTCCTGGTGTAGAATTTTTTTTTTCTAAGTTAAATGACCTAATGAAGTTGGTCCTCTTGGCTGTGACAGTAGGATATGTATAATTTATTAAAATAGCAAAAGAAATGCTTGCTGTTGGGTCCCTCGACATTTTCGTAGTCCGTGTTTACAGTAGTTAGCAACCATAGTTTTAAAGGCACAACATTAGTTTAAGACCCAGATGGTTGCAACATCAGATGCATTTTAGTATTTCCCATTGAAAATTTAAATCCCGTTTGCATGTGTTCACCCCATACCTTATTTCAGGCACTTATCCAAAACCAATATTCTTAATCCAATTTAGTTACGGGCTTGAGAACCAGGAAGTGCTACATGCTGACTCACTTTAGTTTTTTCTGGCTCAATCTTGCACCAATTTATTGTTTAATTTGGACTTAACGGGGATACACATTTTTGAACATGAAACTTGGCTTTGCTATCTCCTATTTCTTCTACTTTACTACTACCACTCTATCACAAAAACAGCTTTATCTTAATAGCATTATGTCCTCTAATTTGATATTAAAAGAAGTGAAATAATGTTTTAGAGTTAACTACCTACATACAAATTTATAAGCTACCTGATTTGCCATCTAGTGTTAAAAAAGCTTGAAAATGAGCCTCGAAAGTGCTTGATTACTGATAAAACACTGCTTAAATTATTCCTTTGACAAATTGTACCCTATACATCACACAAGAACGGACAACAAAATCTTGCTGAATATTATTTTATGCCAACCTTCAGTTGAATTACACACATACCCCATGTTAATTTATTCAGGATTTCAGGACCTTCACTTCCTTGTCTCTCAGGTGTCATAGAAGCTGGTCATGATCAGAACTGAATATTAAAGACACTGGACCTCTGCCGCAGAGCTACTGGGAGCAGATTTATGAGGTAGCATAAGGGTGGCCGAGAGAAAAATATAGTCAGCTAAATCATATCACTCTGTCGCCATGCCAAATTATCTCACTGTGCAAAGCTTACAGAACGATATGCCTCTCATTAGAAGTTGCTCGGACATCCTTTTGTTTCGTGTACTTCTCTGGGGTGAGGCCAATGAGGAAAGGGGGAGTGGAGAGTATAGTGGACTTTTTTTGTTGCATGACAGAAAAAAATCAGTGTCATATAAAACAGAGTTGAAGAGGTTGTATTTATTTGTGAGAGAAACGTTGTGGATGTTTGCAGGCTGTTAAAGCGACCAGTTATCTCTCTTGACCTCTGCTAACGGCCAAGCAACCAGTAAATAAAGATCAAACATGATTTATGCTTAATTTGTTGATTAAAAAGGGGAGGGGGACTTCAGAGTTAAACAAAAAGTATTATTATTTGCCCAGTAGAAGAGGAAAAGCGTTTGGATTTAATCAACTGATTGTTTCAGTGAATTGTTCCCAACCCTGGTAACCTGCATTAAGGGCTTGTTTGATAGTTAATCCAGGATCAAGGCAGGAACGGACCACAATAGGTATAGGTTCTGTGTGTCTGGATGTGTGTGTGTGTGTGTTTGCCACCTGCCAATTGTAGCTTAGGCCCTGTACAGTGTTGGAGCTAGTCACAAACCCCCCTCCCCTCAGCTGTATCACTGCCCCCTCAGCTAATACACATGGAGAAAGTAGGACACAGAGCATAAACTGTGGGAAAGATGACAGGGAATGCTTCCTTAATGTAATAATGGAAATTAAAGCTTAAACTGGACTTAAAGTCTATGTGCTAGAATGTGTTTAAGAGCATTAATGGCTTCAGCTTTAGTTTAGCACATTCCATCGTATCACAACGGCAGCAAAAATGGATCATAGAGAGCAAGCTTACCACTGTTAGGAATTTATACTTTTATCTTTTGCTAGAAGTCAGTTAAAAAGCCTTACTTGTAGATGAGGTAGCAGACTTTTATAGGTAAATGACACATTTCTCCATACCTAAAGGACTATGACTATTGTTGCCTTTCCCCTTTGTGCCCCACCGTTTGACAAGCATTGCATCAAGATGACATCACAAAGAGGTAACTAATTGTTTAATAATGTAAGAAATATGTTTCAAATGTAAACATTCCTGTCTCTGATGGTTACTTTCTATTCTTCTTAGATGTATAAACAAATGTTTTTTTCCTCTTGTTATACAGTTTAGTTATGCTAAACAAGACAGCCTGTGTTGTTGTTTTTTAATATACCATGCAACTTCTGCTTTGTAGAGTATTGTACGCCCTTCAGTGTGCCTTTAACATGTCCTTTGCATGATAGAGTACTTCTATGTGCAAGACAACAAAGGCGAAATTTAGACGTCCTCCTTCACACCAGTGAACAGCCCCGGTAACTCCCTTAAACATCTCATCCCCCCGCAGACCTGCAAGTGAGACATCCTGCCATTATGTCAGTAGTTAAAGCCCACTGGCCTTGGGTGGCGAGCCCAGTGTAGAGTAGAGAATGTGGAGAAAATGCAAGGCTGCTGAAAACATGACGCTGAACTGACCAATTACAACTGAGCAGAAGGGTCCACCACACAGAGCAGACTGGATCCACCTGGGGAAGGGAGCCTTAAAGTGACAGAGGGAAAATATTTTTTAATCAAGAATATTCAGTACGTGATAACTGGCAGGGTTTTTTGAGGATTAAGAAATCCAAATGTACTCCTGCAGTCATTGAAATGTAATATATGAACCCAAGTTAGGGCAAAATATAACTAAGATTTAAGATGTATTTATTTGTCAACTCTGGATGAAATTGCTAGTTAAGTTTCAGAATTTATGGTATTTGGCTCAAGCTATGAATGGCAGCCAATCTCTAAGCGATGTAAAGAAGTAAAGTTAGAAGCTATTTCAGAGAATATAAGAGGAAAAGCACAGTTGTAAATGCCAGATTGCTATTGATTGACTTAACAGAATCAAGCACTTTCCACAGGAGAAATTATCATTGCTTATGAGATTGTAAGAGATCATAAATATTGTCAAACTGAACATCTTTTGACACAAACTCCAAAAAAAGGACTATGTTGGTGTAAACGCACAATGTTTATCCATCATACCAGTAACATAGTCACTGTAAACATCTCAGGAAAGTCCAGGGAAAAAGTTGGAGCTTTGTTGGCAGAGATTTGTGTTCTCAGAGAAATTCTGGTTACTGTTCTGTTTCTGCAGTGATCCAGAATTGCTGGAATTCCCATCATTACAACATGGCAGGATTAAAGAGAAACAACACTGACACATCTACTAGGGATGGAACAATACACTTAAACTCACGATACGCTGCACCTCGATATGCCCGGGTCACGATACGATACGAAAAAATATTACTGTGTAATTACAACTTATTCTTTTTTGTTGGAGTTGCAGACAGGAAAACACAAGGCCTAACAGACCAAGCACAAACAATAACACTTTCTCTAACCCTAGAGAGGTTAGAGAAAGTGTATGCTAACGAGCAGTAGGCTCGTCTTTTTTAATGAGAAAGCCAAAATACTGCCAGACAGATGACTTGTATCCAGGCGAAGCGTCCTCAATTTCGATCTCATTCGACTCCATCATTCGGCTTTTTAGAGGCAAGGTAGTTGGTACAGATGTTTGTTGTCGTCACTTCTGGTCACATGTGCTATTACCAGACGTGACGTCTTTATTTCGAGATCCACTTTTTTCAAACTCAATGTGTTTCGTCACGTAGTGTATCGCGATATATTGCCAAACGATATTTCATCCCATCCCTAACATCTACCAACTTTTGGCTACTAACAGTGTTTTAATGTTTTTGTATCTTTGCTAATGTTTAACATAAGCATGGTTAGACTTCTGTGTTGCCTACTGGCCTGTGGAGGGTTTATTTTTTACCTCCAGCTACTGTGATAACAGGTAGGAAAAGGATCAGCAATAACCTGTGTATGTTTACTCACTGAATTTTTGTTTGTGTCCTGCAGCTCTTTGTGTGGTCTTTCTCGATCCAGACAGTGTAATTCCACACCTTCACCTAATCCTTATTCTACACTCAAGCAACTTTTAGTTTTAGGAGGAAATCCCAACCTTCCTCTGACCCTCCTTCATGAGCTGTAGCGTGACCATGGAGATACACATTAAGAGAGAGAATACAGCCGGAGAAACTGGAGTCAAAGTGGAAGGGCTTAGGTTCATTTGTATTGCAGAATACGACAAAGGTCCGGCATGGCCCACAATACTATGTCTGAATCCGGATGATTACTGAGAAGGTGACAGACAGAGGTGGGATTAGTGTGACAAAGAGACAGGACAGGTGAGATGCAGGTCAACATAACTTAAACACAAAGCCAGGAAGCAAACATTGTTAAGGTTTTCAGCTAATTGTTTTTTTCTAACATGCTCTAATACCACTTGGGCCTCTGTTTTTTGTCTGTATCCCCATTTTTCCCCCTCTCCTCATCACTTTCTCCCTCGCAATCCCTCGCCCCCCTTATACTCCATCCCTCCATCGCTCTCTTCTGCCTCTACTTTGTACTAAAACAACATGATCCATGAGGCGGGAAGGGCAACTCGCAGCACCAGTAATTCTAATTAATCCAGCGTGGTCGCACAGCCACGGCAGGCCCCAGGCGCTCCTAGTCTATCAGATAGAAATTCATAACTTAATTGAGGTCAGAGCCTTGAGCCGGCAGAACAAAAGTCTCCAGCCAGGACCAGCTAGATCAATAGTAATAAATATCTGACTGGGGCGGCCCACAATTGGTGGCCCGAGAGTACACCTCAAGTCTCGTACACGTTGTGTTTGTGTGTAAAACCTGCAGAGTGGGGCTGTTTGTTTGTGTGTGAGGAGGCAGACTCCATGGACCATTAGACGAGCTTGATCGTCTAAATATAAACAGGTTAACCCTTCTTTAAGGTGCATTTTTTTTATTTAATACAAACTGAGGGTTTTTACAAGGGTTTCTGATTTTTTTTTCTTTCATTTTGTGAACATTTTTGTCTGCTAATGGATTAAAAACCAGAAAAAGCACCAAGACCCTGCCATGTGCCCAGCATGTAATATTTTAGTGTGCAAGGCATGTCTCTGTCTTATTTTCTGTCTTAGTTTGCTGCCATTTCTATGAAAAAGCAAGTTCACTTTGGCTCCCATTTGCACCCAGGCATGTGTCTGTTTAAAAGTAGGTGGGATTTGCCAAAAAATGCATCTCAAGGATGCCTATCTAACTATGGCTTGGAGCACCTAAATCTTAGTCTAAGGCCTGTGATACAGTGTTGCTAAATTTCAAAGAATGCTTTAGAAAAATAGATCAAAATCGAATAGAACATCAACTAAAGTTGATCCAAATGCTTAGAATGTCTAACAACACAAAGACTCCACAGTTTAATAAATAATAGCATTTGATAATCAATTTCAATTAAGTTTATGATAGATGAAGGGCTAGTAGTCTGCATGCTTTGCTGTGTTTCAAAGCTTCCTCATTGTGCACTTAACCGTGCGTAATGCATCCAGAAACTATCAAAAACACAAACATTCAAGGGTTCTCATGCAACAAGGAGCCAATTGCATATTAATGTTTTTTTACATGATTAAAAATACCATTAATAATCCCACTGAAAGCCATACAGGTAATACAGATTAATTGTGTCATATGCATGCATTTGAGCAGTACTTGAGGCACACCTGGAATGAAGTCAAGCATTCATATCATCCAGGGTGGCCTCTTTAAAATGTGTTACAGCATCTCATCCGTCTGTGCAAGTTAATCTTTCTTCCTGATGCCATATGTCTCACTAATGAAATAAGTATCATCACAGTTATAGAAGAAACCATGCAAAGTTTTATTAAGTTTTATAAATGCAACAACGTACAGCTCACATATTTCATTTGGGTGGAAAAATAAACTAAAGGAAAAAAAAGAGATGATCACCTCGGCTCACAAATTGTTAACTTTAAAGGACAATGTTCCTTGAAAGTTCTGTTTCTTTTATAACGGTAAGTAACTTCGCAGCTGTTTGTTAATGTTTATTGACCTTAACTGTTTTATGTTGTCATGACGTCTCAGGGATGTATTAATTCTTAAGGCACACCTAGACTGCCCTCAAGGCACACCTGTGTGCCTCGCCACACCATGTAAGAAACACTGCAGTAGATAATCCAGCCAAGAAGTCCAGTACATTTAGCAAACTCACATTTTCAGCTTACCTTTATACCTTAGTTATTTTGAGCAATTCAAACTTAACCACACGTGTCTGTGGTTATGGTTTTTGCAGGAAATATTGGTAATTCTCAAGGTTCTGTTTTTATGCTCATGCGGATGTGTCCAGTGTCCATCTATGTGATCATTTCTGCTGTTTGTTGCACATTGACTTTAGAAGAGCATGGGAGCTCACACAAATGTGTGCATGTTTAAAAACTGTTCAACCCTGATTTTGGGGAAAATACAGCCTCAGTGGTGGTAGGCTTGAAAGCAAGAGTGACGTACTGCTGCACTGCAACACTGGCAATGCCACAACAGTGGCAGAGACAGGAAGTCTTGCAGACTGCCAAACTTGGAGGATAGGTTTGTAAGATGATTTAACAGCTGGAACAAGAAAACATGTAGAATTTCTGCTGGACATTCAAATTTGCTATCAATCTCACATCAGCATTTTTGCAGATTAGTTTTCCTTTGTAGACTAATTGATTTTGTTTGTTAATAAATTCAATAATCCAATGATATGATGAAGTGCAAAGAAATATTGCAAGTTAAATTGAATGGAAAAATGTAAAGCCTGCTGTATAAAAATTGACTTCTTCAATTACTAAATAGCACAAGGCTGTCTCTTTTTTCCTCAGAGTGAAACATGTTTGGGACAGCTTGGTAAATAAAGCTTTCTAGGTTTGTGCCAAATCTCTGCCTCACAAATCAACAAGCACGCCGGAGAGGATCATTCATTTTAATCAAACTCAACTGAATCGTGAGCATTAGCATCTGTTCATGCACATTTTTCATCAAAAGCATAGTAAACCTGTGTCATTATTTATAACCTGTCAAACCGACATAGCCATATTCAGCAAAAATTAAATAATACAGTTTTTTTTGTGCAGGCCTACTCTAAGCATTTTGAGATCAAGGCGCCTTTGTAGCAAACAAAGAACACTGAACCTTTTCATTTGTGTCCTCTGTGGTGGTGTCAACTCCTGTGTGATAAAAGTGGTAAACACACACTCAAACACACACCATGGTGGTTGATTGAAATTCCTCTGGTGGAGGCATTATTACACGTTCGCATCCCTCCCCTTTCCCAGCACAGCCTCCTATAACTAATGGCTCAGTCAGGCCAGTCATAACAAATATCCAGCCAGATTCGTCATAATTGTGTGTCTTCATGTATGTTTGTGTGTGTGTGTGTGTTTTGTAATTGTGCATTCTGCTCCCTAGAATATATAGAGGATTTAAAAAAGAATAGGCAGCAAGGTGGAAAAATAAGAAAGCTGAATTAATCCAATAATGAAAGAATAAAATGTAGAGAAGATGGAATGAAGCAAAGACACAGTATTAATTTGTTTGAGATAAGGTCTTACTGTTTACACCACAGCTTGTGTCCCTTGTATTTATAAAAGAATAATACAGACCAAGGAGAGGGCACATATGTCTAATGATCTCTTATGTGGCTTTAGTTATAAGATGTTTACAGGTAATGATACTTTTCGGCCAGTGACACAAAAAAAACTACACACTGCAATTTAAATGATTACTATGAATCACGTTTCATCAAAACCCACCCTACTTGACCCACCACTGTACTTTTAATATCATAAGAGGCAAGCTGTTAGCTACACAGTTTGAGTGTGTGTGTGTGTGTGTATGTGGAGACCCAATTGTGGTAAATGGTAAGTGGATTTGAGTTTGAACTGAATTTTTCTTGTCTTTCTAACCATTTAAAGCCCTTTGACACCACCGGTCACACTCATTCACACTCACATTAACTCACTGATCATAAAGTTTTCTTTGTAAGTTGTCCATCAGTATTAGCTGACACATTCATGCCTGTTTACATGCCACTGATGCAGCAGTTGGAGCAACTTGGGGTTAAATGTCTCGCCCAAGGCCACATTGACATTTGACAGCTGGATTCAAATCTTCTTAGAAGAACCTTTGACTGAACCTATTGTGAGCTTGTTTTACTTCACTTTTGGATGACTGAAGGAAACAAAAATGTATCATCATGATATATAGTTGTTTTTGTTTTTATGTGTCCTAAACCCAGAATATATGTGCATTACATAGTTCCCAGCTGGCTGTTAAGATATAGGGAGAGGATTGTTTCTTATTTATATCCTCAATGTTTTTTTCATTCTCCTTTTTAAGGATTTACTCCTGTTAAATGGATGGAGGAGAATCTGACAGAACGGTGTTTTAAAAGTTTACTGTTTCCAAGCAGGGGAATTCAGAAGTCACATAAAAGCCTCTACACCCACCAAACACACACCTTGACATTTTACAAGCCCCACTCTAAGGTGCTCTTATAAGATTCATATTTAGTACTCACTGCACATTAGCTCAACTCGCTGAAATGAGAGCCATCACAGCGCTGTGTTAAAAGGGCCTATTGCACACAGATACAGTTATGAATCTATAATACGAGCACTCAGAAAAGAGCCAACGACTTGACAGTAATAGTGCGGCCTAAAGAGCCATTCGAGCAGGTAACAGTCCTCTTTGCCATCATCAGCTGTTGTTTCTTTCTTATTGGCCACTCTCTGGGCCTTGCCTACACTCAACTATTTGATTTCCATCGTTCTTAACCATCCACATAAATTGTCAGGAGCATTAAAGCTGTCCTCGACTGTTTCAGACAGAGAGGAGGAGGGTAGGGGGGCAAGAGAGGGAGAGAGTGAGAGCTGGATTCAGACGGCAAGGGGGTGAGAGGAGGGGAGGGGAGTGAGGAGAGAGAATAAACAAAGTAAGTGTTTTGCCTTCCATCAGTCTCCCCCGCAGTACTCAGCTTTATGAGTCCCTCACTCCAATGCCTCAGCCGCACCCCCCCCCACCCCCCAAGCTGCCCGTCCCATTGATTTTCATATTATGCTCTTTTATGTATTTATTTATTTCATATATTTCTTTTTAAACATCATCGATGAGGCGCAGGAGGACAGACAAGAGTTAAGGAGGGGGGGCTGGGGGGGCTGGTGATGTGGAGTAACCCTAACCTCCCTGATGGCTGTAATGGAGGCTAAGGTGTCCTACGGGAACAAGCAAGCCAGGCAACATGGGGAGGGGGTGTTAGAAAGCAGTGTTTAAGACTAGAAAATTAGAGAAAATGAGGTTTTCTCTGTTTGGTGGGAAGGAGGAGAGTAAGAGAATCAGCATTTTGTTGGTGAAGGTCATGTTAAACTTTTAAAGGGGAGTTTCACAGGTTGTACATAGAGTACAGTGGATTGTGGAAGTACAACTGATACCAAAATTACCATGCATACCACTCCACTTTTCCATTTGAGATGCATTTTGGAGCCATTGTAGTTGTCATAAGTCCCACAATAAATTTAGTAAGTGTTAGTGACTCCATCATATTCAGCTAAAGTTGATCACACATAGAAACAAAGACTGGACTGAAAGAGGCTTTTTGGGCTGACTGTGTCATTATTGAAAACATGGAACTGACTCTTTCACTCAACATTGGCATACAGTTGGAAGAAAAAGTATGTGACCCCTTTGGGATTACTTGGTTTTCTGCATTTTTTGGGCATAAAATGTGTTCTGATCTTCATCTAAGTCACATCACTAGACAAACACAGTCTGCTTAAATTAATACTGCACAAAAAAATTATAAGTTTCCATGTTTTTATTGAACACAACTTGTAAACATTCACAGTGCAGGGTGGAAAAAGTATGTGAACCTTTGGATTTAATAACTGGTTGACCCTCCTTTGGCAGCAATATCCTCAACCAAACGTTCCCTGTAGTTGTAGGTCAGACCTGCACAATGGTCAGGAGGAATTTTGAACCATTCTTCTGTACAAAACTGTTTCAGTTCAGCAATATTCCTGGGATGTCTGGTGTGAATCGCTCTCATGAGGTCATGCCACAGCATCTTAATCGGGTTGAGGTCAGAACTCTGACTGGGCCACTCCAGAAGCCATATTTTCTTCAGTTGAAGCCATTCCATTGTTGATTTATTTCTATGCTTTGGGTCGTTGTTCTGTTGCATCACCCATCCTCTGTTGAGCTTCAGTTGGTGGACAGATGGTCTTAAGTTTTCCTGCAAAATGAGTTGATAAACTTGGGAATTCAGTTTTTCGTTGATGACAGCAATCCGTCCTGGCCCTGAGGCAGCAAAGCAGTCCCAAACCATAATACTTCCTCCACCATATTTCACAGTTGGGATGAAGTTTTGATGTTGGTGTGCTTTGCCTTTTTTCTCCACACATAGCGTTGTGTGTTCCTTCCAAACAACTCAATTTTGGTTTCATCTGTCCACAGAATATTTTGCCAGTAGTGCTGTGGAACATCCAGGTGCTCTTTTGCAAACTTCAAACGTGCAGCAATGTTTTTTTGGACAGCAATGCCTTCAGCAATGTCCTCCCATGAACTTCATTCTTGTGTGATGTTTTACCTATTGTAGTTTTGTCAGCAATAATGTTAGCATGTGCCAGGTATTTCTATAAGTCTTCAGCTGACACTCAGGATTCTTCTTCACCTCATTGAGCATTCTGGGCTGTGCTCTCACAGTCATCTTTACAGGACGACCACACCTTAGCAGAGTAGCAACAGTGCTGAACTTTCTTCATTTGCAGACAGTCTGTCTTTCCGTGGACAAATGGACATCGGGGCTTTTAGATATACTTTTGTAACCCTTTCCAGGTTCATGCAAGTCAACAGTTCTTGATGTTAGATCTTCTGAGAGCTCTTCTGTGCAAGGCATGGTTCACATCAGGCAATGCCTCTTGAGAACAGCGAACTCACAACTAGTGTGTGTTTTTTTTATAGGGCAGGGCAGCTTTAACCAACACATCCTATCTAATCACATTGATGGGACCCCAGGTGGGCTGACTCCTGGCTCCAATTAGCTCTTGGAGAAGTAATTAGCCTCGGGGTTTACATACTTTTTCCACTCTGCACTGTGACTGTTTACATATTGTGTTGAATAAAAGACTGAAAACGTATAATATTTTGTGCTGTATTAGTTGAAGCAGACTGTGTTTGTCTAGTGATGTGACTTGGATGAAGATCAGAGCAACCAATAAACCAGTTCCATTTAAGAATCAATAAAAAATAACTAAAGTATCAATATCAGTAGTCTTTTGCTTAGCAATTCACTTATTAGTTCCTTGACAGCCAGTTTAGGTGTGCTTTTAGTTCGACCTAAAGGAATCAATAAATGAATCGAGTGTTACATTGGTAGGCAGAGTCGATAATGGCATTGATATCGATAAAATCGTATGAAGGACCATCCTTGTTTTCAGGATGTTAGTTCTAAGGGACTTCCCTTCATCCCAAGTCCATAGAGCAAAACATCAGATCAGTGGAGTAAATGTGCACAAGTCCTGTTTCCATACTTTTATGTTACCTTTTCCCCTGAAGAAGACGTTGTAAGAATTTGACTTGATTCCAAGTCAGTTGTTTTTTTCCAGGAGACATATTTGTCACTTTCATAGATATAATTTTCAGTTGTTTTCTGTCTTGGAATAAACCAAAGTAATATTATCATACATTATGTGTGGCAAGCAGACCAGAAATGAAGGCATCCTCTCACATCTAAATCCGTACAATTGCTTGTATTTTTCACATCTCACTCTCTCACCTTATCATTTCTTGGCATAAGATGAAAAGCTAATTTGGTATAAGAAAGAAAATATCAGAACATTTCCAGTTCCAGATTAACAGTGTTTTTGGCTGGATGTCCCAAACAACTTGTGTCACTGTATGCGACCTCCAGACAGCTCTTACACAATATTATCAATAAGCCACAGAATCCTCTTGGACCTCTGTCAGCTCCATACTTTGCAGTCACTCAGGTTTTCCCCCATTGTTGCTGATGGCAGCTTTGATTCGACAGGAAGGGGGATCACAGGGGCACTTGAAGGACGCTGTCAGGAGGTGTGAAGGGCATCGAGTTTGACGTGGGGCTAATTTGACCGTGTGTTTCAGTGCTCACACACTGAGTGGCAAGGTTACCTCTCCCTGCTCAGAAAGGAGACCCAGATTCAATTAGGTCTGGCCTCGGTCTGCAGATCCTTTTAACATGGGGGGGGCTTCCCAATGCATACACATTTAAACACAAACACACATATCCATCTGAGGATAAACACACCTAGAAAAATAATCAGCAAACAGGGGTTAAGTCATATACAAAAAGTTTTCAGTAAATTGTAAGTGTTGAATCATTTCCACCAAGTGGTCCGGTATGGATTGGCACGGTTCGGCTCAGGTTGGATCGGTAAAGCCTGATCCTGTTTGCGTTTCCACAGCCAACTGAACCCTACTTGATAGGTGGTGTATAAGCTGGATGCCGATAGCATTTGTATCAGCACCTTATAAATATCAATAAGAGTGGTAAAAAACATATTGCTGCAACTACCCAAAGTGATTTTACACCACAGGTCACACATCCATTCCCACTTCTATTTACTCACTGATGGTTGAAGTGTCCATGTAAGTTATCCATCACTTTTAGTTACACATTAAAGGTGTAGTCAGTGCTGTGGGGGAAAACGAGTGGAGAGGTTTTTGATAAACAAATTTAGACCCACCTCTCCCTTCATACCTCACCCCTGGCTCCACCCCCAAAAGCTGATGGACGTGCATCATCATGGAAACGGCCGTAGAAGCTGAGTAGCTGACCAACGTTGCTAAGGTAACCCTGACTCATCAGACAACTCGACTGACAATATTGATAACATCACGACAACAGTACATTCTGGCAGATTAGACAATAAGATGAATGTCTGACGGCTGTTACTGTTATGTGAAGCACCACAAAGCTAATGTTGCTTAACTATCCAGCAGGAAAACAGCGACATCCGTGTCCGTTTTCAGGTCTTTCAATTGGCGGAGTTCCCTCCACCGTCGGAAAACAACATGTTGATCCGGGTCTTTGCTCTTTCATGATCATAGCCCTTCTTTTTCACTTTCCGCTCTTCTGACCTTTTTCTTTTGGGCTGTTTTTCAGCCATTGTTACTGCACATATTGTATCTCCCTCTTACGCTAACTGCGCACGCTACGCAACCTAATACTCCCCCTCCCCCCTTTGTCTGATCTGTGCATGAGTATGATCGCCCCCTGGATGTGGGGGAGTGTACCCTGTTTTGGTAACTCGGCCCGAGCCAGAGTATTTACCTGCTGAAATTCAGAGCCAAGGCTGTGTATTGAAACCGGACTTTTTTTTCAACATGCTGTCAGTGGGGACATCTTGTGGACGGAGAGGAGAAATTCGGTGAATTTGACAAATACTGTATTAGATTAGAAGATTAGAAGATTGCTGACTACACCTTTAATGCACTTTTATATGCATTTACACTCTTAAAACAGTAGTGGGAGCTCTTTGGAATTAAGTGTCTTGCCCAAAGACATGTGGTAGTCAAGTAGCATATCATGTACAACTGCGTTGCTAGTAATATGAATATTAATTGGCAAAATAAAGTTTTCTCCATATCTTAATAACTTTTGAAAAGTCTAATACAGTTTAAGTGAGGGCTCAGAAGGGTCATTCCTAAAGGTCCCATGATGTGTGTTTGATCATTTACATCATCATTCTTTCGGTCTCTGTTTGACCTGATTGTTGATTTTATTGTGCTCAGAGTTCTGCCTTTTCTGCTTTTGTTTTGTTTGTCATAGCACTTTGTTATCATCTGTTTTTAAAGGTGTTATATAAATAAAGTTAATATTATTATTAATATTATCATGTCTTGGGTGTCTATTAAGAAAAGATTTTATTTAAATAAGCTAAAATACTGAGAATTTATTGCGCAGTGGATCAGGTGGGGGCTCTTTTTCCCTCCCCTTAGGAAGTGCTTGGATCTGAAGGGGTGGGTGCATTGAGCTCTGTGCTGATTTAGGCTGTCACTGTCCTAAAAATCAAGCTCAAACGTTTTTTTTTTATTTCAAACATTCACCCCAAATAATCAGATATTTGGATACCCCCCCCCCCCAATCTCTTTATTATCCTCGTCTCTTTTTTTTTTTTCTATGTCTCTCTGTACACTTTCATTGGGTTTTCATTTCAAACTTTTATCTCTTTTGAATAATCTATGATCTCTTCAACATTTTTACAATACTGTGACATTGTACCGGTGCAGCAAGGAGCAAAAGTCATACTGTGGAAAAATATGTGGGCCATAGCATTCAAACCTGCTTTGGTTCTGGTGCCACAGGCAGCAGTCTCTGTCTACAGAGGGACCCACTGACAGAGACCACCCCTCCTCCTCCATCCTCTTCTCAGATCTGTTCTGGTCTCTGATTAATGGCACCTGCTCATCATAATGCTATCGGCTAGAATCTGCATACCAATGATCCCAGTCGCCAATCGATTCACTCCTCATCTTTAACACACACACAATGGGGAGACTAACACACACACACACATTCACTCACATACATATCCCTTCTCTTTTCCTTCCCCCTCCTCCCCAGACCACTGTCATTATAAAAGTCAGCAGCTGCAGCATGCATTGATCATAAATCATAATTGCTTGTCCATTTTTTCCCACTTGTTTAATGTTGCTGTCAGGGACAGTAGGGCAGAAAAGGGGAGGCGGGCACATGAAGAGAGGAGGAAAAGCCCAGTGAAAGTTTGCTGAGAAACAGAATAAAGAGATGAGAAGAAGAGATGAAGAATAAATAGAGATGATGCTGTAGTACATGATGATAAAGAAGAAATAGATTTAAAAATGGCCTTGCAGAGCCCTCACTCTAACTCACTTATGATTATTTATAAGTCATTAATATATAAAGAGAAAAGTCGAATTGTCGGCTCTCTTCATAGGCGGTTCAAGACACCATGTTAAATACATATTCTGCATAGTATATAGGCATAGATTGTTTAGGAGAGTTGTATTGAAATAAGTATGTATATTTCCTGTTTGGGTCAGTTTATTTGAATACATATGAACCCAGAAATCGATCCGTGTTTCAGTACAGATAACTACGCTAAGCTTACTTGAAAGAGGTGGTTTTGGCTTGCTTCTAAATGACCTCTAGAGCAGTTTGTTTGCAGCGAGGACTCTAAGCAACCAGCACAAACAGGGTGATAAGTTGACTCATTGTACTGCTTTGGTAGTTTGAGCAGCAGTTGTAATAACTGATTTATTGCTACCAGGAAACCAGGCTAGTTACAAAGTAATTCTAACGCTCAGCATATAACCACTCTCTAGTTCCCAAGCATGAGAATTTTTCATTTTTGAAGCTACTCTTTACTTTGCCTCATCACTGAAAGTTTCTCTCGGGACACCTCCACTGTTTTTATGGTATAGTAACCATTACCACAATATTCGGTGTCTTCTGAAGTCCACTTTTAAAGCCAGCATTAAAAGCCTCCCTTCTTTATGTACTGTTCGCTAACATTTATATTGGAATTGATACAGTATGTTCATCTGTATTATCCTTCATAAGACATCGACTTCCTTTATGAAACAGTGGCTTATAGTCACAGCAATGCTGGCTGTTATTGTAATGACGCAAGGCCAGCCCTTTCCTTTTTGTGTAATTTTGCCTGCTTTGAAATGCTGCTGTGTGAGCATGAAACAGTCTAAAGGAAATGTCCAAAATTAGAGCTTTTTTTCTTCAATTGAATTTGAACAAATCAACCAAACTGTGGGTGGGAAAGCCACTTTAGTATCCATATGTTCTCCTGGTTGACAGGTTGCTGGATGTTATTTGGTTGATCATCGCAGAGCCAAGCACTTGAGCATGTACCGTAGACCACACCACCTCCTCTACTCCTCTGCAGCCAAAGTGTTGAACAACTGGCTGTAAGAGAAACTGCATTTCAAGATGTCTGTAGATGAGCTCTTGGTTCAGCTTCTGAAACTGCCCATGTGCTTAGGCCTGGTATATACTTAAATGTCAAATCTACGTCACACCTTCACCATCTCACCAACATTTCCACTTGTGTGTAGGTGTACCTGGGTTGCTTTGCAGTGCTCTGTCAAAGTGAACAATTTACAGCTTTTCTACTCATTTTTGATTAAGGCAAAGGCACCATGGCAACAGAAATTTGGTGAATAAAGCTGTAGTACAGAGAGAAAAAAAAGCATTAAAGAGAAGAGAAAGGTCATCGGCTGAATCATTTAATGCAGGGGACAGGGACTTAAAATGTCTGTTTGGCCACTGAATGAAGCATGAATGAGTAAATACACCTTTGATATATAAATGTAACACGTTGGGTTATCCTCTGAGGCCATTCCATCACAAGTTAGTTCAAATCCTCCTGTGATGTTAACAAAGACAGGCAGTCACCCAGATGCCTTGGAGCAAACCTTTAAAGGGCTTGCAATCTGTCTTTTGTTGGTACAAGATCATGTGGACCCAGAGCAAAGTTTCATCACTCAAGTATAAATCATTCATTCATTTATTCCTTAATAACACCAGGCAGTTGTGCAATATTTTAAGTATGGTTATCAGAGAGAAAATAAAAAGTTAAATGCCATCAACATATAAGCTTTATGATAAACCCCGAAACTGTGAAAAACATTGCCCAGAGGAAGCATCTAGAGAGAATGAACAGGGTCTAAAACAGATCCTTGAAACACACCATAAATCAGAACAACAGACACTAATCTGCCAGGACACAGAATTCTTTTCACAGTGCATTTACCCAAATGCGCTAAAACAACGCTGTATCATCATAACACCTGGACATGTTAATTTTGCAAGAATGTGATACTTGTGTTCATCCACAGTGCTACAGTATATGACTTTGATGGAGAGCAAGACAGCTTAAAAAAGGTGTGTTTTTCACTTTAGTGCCAAACTTGATATGAGCAAATGTTCTGCAATGTTCAAAGTCCAGGCATAACTTCACAAGGGAGCAAATATTTTGGCCTGAAATGGCCACATGAATGGACCCAGTTAAATTCCCATCAGAAGGATGGCTACCACCAATGAAGGAGGCATCGGTCAGTTAGATTACTGTGATTAACAGTGTCAAGTTCAGAACTTCAGTCAATAAGTGCCCAAAAAAGCATTCTCAGGCATCAGAAAACACTTTTTGTTTCAATCACATGTTTTGGCAAGATTTAGACAAAAATGAAAGCTTTACAGTCCAGGAAAACGCCAAATACACAAACACACAGGCACACACACTCTCTCGGGTCTTATACATCGCATTAACCCCACAGCTGGCATCAGATTTGCCAGACCTTTCACCTAAATCCAGAATCAGCCCTCAAAACTTAAAACAGACAGACAGATCAAAATGTGGACAGACCCGGATCTTGTTTAGAACAGTCACACTCTCCAAAAGCGTATTTACTAGGGGTGAAGGGGTGAAATTAAAAATGATGAAAGAAAATTCAAAGACGCTCGAAATAAAAGGACGAAATAAACCCTTATCGCCTCCCGTAGCAAAACACTCGCTGCAATATGGAGGAGGACAAAGTGGGGGAATTAGCTGACGCTCCTTCGTCAAATAAATCGGTTGTGTGGACCTATTTTTGCTTCCCATGTAAAAGACGAGAACGGTGAGAAGCTTGTGGACAAAACAACAACCGTGTGCAAAGTATGCCGCTACAGTTCGCCGTATACTGTGGCAAGAACAACTACCAACTACTTTGAAATAGAGACAGGCAGCGGCTGTATTGTGATGTCTGTCAGACGTAAACATAAAGGTAACTCTGGCTTGCGAATACCTGCTTTTATTTGACAGTCACTGTGGGCTGTGACCACGCCAACTACAATTTTAATTCACGAACAAAACAGTGAGTAGTAATCTCTACACCTCCTGCTAATGACTCTCTCACTCCTCGCTAAAACAACACACACACTCAACACACAACTCTCCTCTTCTGAACTCTGACCCGCTCGCCCCGCCTTCCTGGTCCATTCACTGACCATCAACACATAGGAAACATTAAAATCCACATTGAACACATTAACTGTAGAACTGCTCCACTATGATTGTGTAAGTCTGCATAAAAAACAATATTTGATATTTGCATCTACTGTTGAGTTGACAGAATTTGATCATACTTGAAGATCAGAAGTATATACACTGTTATAGGCTAAATATTATAGTTCACAGTTCAGACATTTATAGGTCTAAACTGCAGCTCTGTGGACTGCTATTTGTTTTCCTTTTCATTCAAGAATGTACTTATCCTGATTGTTACAACAACAAAGCACTTTTTATTGAGATTTTATGTTTGTATTTGCACTGTAGTCTAAATAAGGGGAAAAAACTACAATTTTGTATTTTTTCAAAGAGCATTTATTTTGTACTGATGCAGCAATATTTTTGTATTGTATTATTATTTTTTGCATTAGGAAGGAAATAAAGAAAATGAGATTTTTGCACAACTTCCTACTGTTGGGGATTTTCCTTCATCTTTATTTCGTATCATGAGCCCTGTTTCGTATTTCGTATCGTTTCATGAGTTGACCATTTCGTTACACACCTAGTATTTACCCGATTTACATCTCTGGCCATGTCCAAGTACTACCTTGTTCCTATGCGTCATGCTGGTAAAAAAAAACAGCTGTCTTGAATTTTCATAGTTGTTTTGTTCTGTTGAGCCTGTATACCTAAGTCACACAGAGGGAGAAAACTGTCTGTCCAGGGACACAACAGCTGTGACAGTCTGTTTTTTTCTTCAGATAAACCTAGTTACAGACATGCTTTCGCTGATCCTGGTTGGACTCAGACTGATTGAGTCTTGTCAGTCCTGCACTCCTCTAGAATAATGTGCTAAAAAAAGACACAAATATCCAACACTTGTCTAAGCTCCCTTCTCTTCAGTATTTTTAGTCAGTGAGACATAAAACTAAGGACTAAGCCCATGCACTTCAATCTTTGACTTGCCGACCCTGCTCTTCATCCATCTTGCGTCACACCGTCTGTGGGGTAAAAATGATAGATTGGTGGAACTTAAATTCAGCAAAAAAAAACTGCAGTTGTACTAATAGATCAATCCCTTTTTTGTGCTGCTCCTAAGCATATTGCTGCACCCCATTAGGGCGATACACTCCTCCGTGCAGGATCTGGTATTGTGCAAGCAGCTGCTTTTATTGAGCACTCTGCTGACATCCAGCCCGCCATTTCTGCACCGCAAGGGGAAACTTTGGATGACATGTAAAAGCAAAGGGTTCAGTGCAACATGCCTTCGTAATGGGATGGGAACAGGGGTGCACCAGGAAGAGAGGGGGGTGAGGGGTACTTCAGTGGGCTAACTGCAGGTATATGAGGGGGAGTGAAGGGATTGGGAGGGGAGGGGGAGGAGTGCCTCATCCGGGCTGCTTCAAAAGCAAATGGAAGACAATCCAATTTCCTGTGATTCCATCAAGCCCGCGTCCTGGATGCAGGGGCATTAGGGAGGGCTGAGAGGACAGGCCACTGACCCCTCACATGAACATGCAGGAAGCATGTATGCTGCCGACACACACCAACACACACTGGCAAACTTGACATGGTTCTGTTTCTTTTTCCTTTGCCTTTTTTTAGCCTTTGTCTTATTAGATTAGATGTGAAATGTACAGTCATATGACAAGAAGCAGTGCATTTTTTTAAGCTTACAAAATGTGAATTTTTAAGAGACATGTCTCATAGGATTGTCACACACAAGGGTAGTGTGATCTGGACTTGAACTTGATTTATACTTCTGCTGTAGCTATCCTATAGCCCTAGATAAAGGGTCCATGTAGCCCTTGACTAACAGAAGCTTACACTAGTAACCAGGTGTGAACCCCTCTGAAAAACTTAACTATGCATTGTGGCTGAGCAAGCAATAAAAAAATGCTGTTGAAGTGCAGGGCTCAAAGTCATAGGAGTGATGTAGCATTGATGCAGAATTATAAATAAGGCAATTTATTAGTCTTATTTGTGGTTAACAAACATTCAGAGCCTGTCTTTTGAGGTTCTATTTGATGCATGCAGCTCCTTTATATTATAATTGTCATTCTAAGCACACAAATGTCTTAAACATCAGCTGTCTTTTGCTTCATTCCCACTTCAAAAGTAGTCACTTTGGAACACACGTCAGTGTCACTACTCACCCAATAATGACAAATCAACAACAAGTGGTCAGATCTCTGTTATGATCTGTGGGAACAGTGCTGGAGAAGACACTGTGACTCAGGAATGCCAAAATTCCCAGGTCTAAGTCTGCTGGTAATACCAGGGCATAATTGTTCTCATTATTTTTTTATAATTGAAGTCCTGTACGTAATGCAAGGATGCTTGAGTCCAACTTCAAAAGCACAGATATGGAGCTTGGAAAATTTGATCTAAAAATGTTTATTTTTCTTGTCTGCCCAAAGTTTCTCCCAAATCCCTGCCAATGTAGAAGCGAGCAATGTCAATGTCAACATTTTTTTTTTTTACTTGCTTTCAGAAAATGGCCATTGGCCATTAAGAATACATATTTTATTGGACAAAGAACTTGAAGCAAAAAAATGATGTTTAGACAACTGCTGGGGCTTTAAAGAGGGGGGGAAGTCCTGATGTCACAGACTTTCGTCTAATAGGTTGAAGTGCTTTATCATTTGAAAGTCATGTTAGACACACTGGAGAGCATATAAACCTAGAAAGAGCAGGCTATGGGCTCTTCCAATGCCCGTTTCTAGTCTGCGCTGATTACATCCTTAATCTCTTTGTTGTAACTTCTGCTGGATGCCCTTGATTTGCAAGGCTTGCAGAACTTAGTGGAAGGAATTGATGGGAATTTGTTCAGCATGAACACAATTGATATCAATTCCTTTAGCTATTTGTTATTGATCTGTTAGTTCCCATTCCTAATTATTAACTAGCTTCTGCAGCTAATATCTATTTAGGAAAGTCTCAGTCTGATCACCATGCCAAAGTTATAAAATGGTCAAGTCACCTACTACAGCTCCAGCAGCGCTCTTTTATTCTCTTGTATTTTCTGTTTGTAAAATAACAACCATTTACTCTGGCTGTCCAGTGTGTGCGTGCGCGGCTTTTGAACAACGAAGAGCAGATTATCGCTCGCTACAGATTAGGGCTTAAACCCCTTACACTTTAATTATAACTGTATGTATTTATGTGCACCAAGGTCTTTTCCTTTGCCCCCACTGTAAACATCTGTCACTGTCTCATTGTGCCATGATTGTGTGTGCTTTCCTGCAAAACAAAGAGAGAATCAGTTGTCTCTCTAATGTTTTTTGGTAAAGGCAGTGGAGGTTTTGTGTTTTTTATACAGAAAATGTAAAGATAGAAACATTTTTTATCTACCATGCCCCATCCTGTTCTCTGTCTCTACCTTTGTCCCCCTCAGACAACAGCATCATCATAAGAGGCAGACCCAGTGTCTGTAATACATCACAGGTTGAGATTTGACTCGCAGACAGACAGCATTGTTGTCCTGGGTTAACTACGGCACGCTTTCCACGCTGGTGGCGATTTGCATCTGTGCTCCGTGATCCGCCCCGAGGGGATAGAAAGCTCTAATCCAATCAGCAGGTCCCTGAAGTGCTGCTGCCCCCTGAGAAAGCGAGAGAGACAGGGAGAGAGGGAGGGACAACAATGGGATCAGTCTGCACAGCTAGAGAGAGGAAAAGACGAAAAAAAAAAAGGAGAAAAAATGGCGAGGAGGGATTGAACAGGATTAAGATTGAGGAGGAGACTGAGCGAAGAAGAGAGAGAAAGGTAGAGGATGTAATGAAAAGGGAGAGAAAAAAGGAAAGAGAGGAGTGACCGTGGGAGAGGTAATGAAAGAAAAGAGATGAGGGAGGTGTGGTTTGGAGAAAGAGGGGTCAAAAGAAGAGGAGGAAGGATTGGAAGGGAGAAGAGGAAGGACGTGGAGTAACCAAAGTAGGAAGTTACATAAGAGGGTCTGCTGTAAAAGGTCAGAGGTGAAGACACTAATGAATAATTTTACCACATCAGATTTCAGTAATTTGGGAGTCTTCTCCAGCAGTGACAGTTTTGCACGCTTCAGGAAATGTCAGTGCATCAGTGCTGGCTAATCTGTCCGTGTTATACTTGGTTCTTGTTCTGAGACTGAAGACAACGGTTTGACCATTTCCCATCACTCTGAGCTGTGGAGCATGTTGCCTCAGTGTTTAAGAACCCGATCTGCTGTTGATGAGGTCTGTCATATATTGTGTCTTGTTATCTTCCCCTCTCCTCTCTCCATTGTCCTTGAGCTGTTGTGTGTCAGGGCCAAGTAGCATCCATAGTTCATTCATTTAAAGGACCAAGCGATAAATTTTGTGTATTTATTTGAAAGTTAACAAACCCAACGACTGACAGAAACATGAAAAAACCTAAAGATCCCTGGGAGAACAAACCAAGGCCAAGACATTTCTGATTTTGTTAGTCATGTTGTTATTACCGAAAATATCAAAAATCAGGGAGTTGCTCTTTCACAGTGTTAACCGATCAAGGCAGTTTTGCCATGGCTAAAGTTCCCTGAAAATGTCATGATGATCTGTTTAGAACTTTATTTGATTATCCTGGTCACAGATGGAACAGAAAAATGCCAGCTGATGAGACGTTGACAAATATCTAAAACTGGCTAGTGCAATTTTATATTTGTCTGAAATGTACACTGTGTAATTCATTTTCCAGGGAACTTTCAGTCAACACAATGGAAAATATTTGTTATTCAGGGACTTGTGTTGCCTTCCAGTTGATCTCAGAACTGGGGTAGTCTGAGTTGCAAATTAGATCACACCACAGGAAACTTTTGGTTGGAATTTTCCACTTCCAAATCAGACGTCCTCAGGCTACTAGGGCTGCACGATATTGGAAAAAAATGACATTGCGATTTTTGGGGGGTTTGCGATATATTGCCATATATATTGCGATAATAAAAATAGAAGAATTTTCACCAGATGACTTGAATAGCTCTGTTTGGGAAGAATTTGGTTGACTCACAATGACGCCATTGTATTCATATAATACCAATTAATCCAGGCTAAGGGGGTTCATCTGTGAATGATGAAGATTGCTGTATATTAAAGGGATCCAGGAGGCCATGTCTCTGTACAAAACAGAATAGGTTTCAATTTCAGTTGCTTTTTTTCATTACCCCAATAAATTGGGGAAATGCGATAGTCACAACGCGTGCGCGATGTGACTATCACGCATGCGCACATTGCGATGGCGATGTTCAAACAATATATTGTGCAGGCCTACAGGCTACCCAGACTTTACCAGTCTGTACATCCCTAGCTGGAATGTGATGTAATCCCCACTTCCCTTTTCCTAGGTTCAATGTGAATCTCAATCTTTACCATTTACGTCATAACTGGGATGAGAGAATTGGAAACTACGTCACATCCCAGCTAGTTGGCTCCAGTTGTGACCTGGGGATGTTGGGGTAGCTAAAGGACGTCAAACTACAAATAGGCATCTCCAGTGATATTATCTCATTTGCAACAAGGAATATCCCAGTTCTAAGATCCACTGGCTACCACCAATCTAGAGTTGATTTTCAGCACTGAAGTCAGTGAGAATCCCTTGGTTTTTGGAGCCAGTCAGATGGGAACACTAGAGAAACTGCAGTTCTTTCCTTTGGCTTTTTTTTTTTTACTTTGTGGATTTTTGCTTGGATTAGAGTGGACCCAGTGTAGCAGTATTCTGACTTTCAGAGGTGGTAGCATCAAGTTTTAGGTCATTCAGAGCTGAAGTATTTGGAGATTATTTCTTTATAAAGTGTATGTCGTGTTGTCTCATGCTCCCCTCGTAAGGGCAACAATAGTGTCGCTCTGTATTCACAGGCAGCAAGTAGGGTGTAATTAGGACGTTTTACCATTGATTCTTAAAAAGTTTTAAAATGTAATTTCCACTGCTGTTTCCAAGCTAGTGGTGTTATATTTTTGTTTTGTACTATATTTTTGTTTTTGTACTACTCTTCCCTAAAGTCCTGCTTGTTCTTTTTTACAGGATAATGAAGGACAGACAGCACTACATTACGGTAAGAGAATATCTATGGTTTCTTCTCTACACACACTCTGAATAGCTTTTTTTATCTTTTTTTTTTTCAATGTGTGTGTGCCATTGTCTCATCTTTCAATTAAATGTCCAACATTCTGTTTTTTGTTAAGAAAACAAGCTCAGAAGAATCAAAGTCCATGTAAAGACCTAAAACAAAGATTGTGTAAACCACAATATGTCTGTTAAGTTGAGGTTACGTTGAAATGAATCAACCAATTTCTTTTACAGTCTAACTTGGGAAAAACGCCCATGTGTTTTGGCCTGTAATGAATGTGATTGCTGGAATAATTGTCCAAGCACCTGCTGGATTTGTTTTTGAAAGGTTTTGCCAATTCCCAAACACTTTCTATGGGCTGTTGCCCAGGTGGACTAGTGAGATACTGTATGTTGAATGATGCATCAAGGCATGTCAGATTAAACTAATGGGTTGGTCTTAAATGTCTCATCTTAGCATCATTTCTTCCAAATGCTACTTTTTTTAGATCTTTTTTACAGCAGCTTCTGGTCATTAGACAAACAGCTGCTTTTAACATTTAACTAGTTTTTAAAGTTTATCTCTGTCTTCAACTCCCTCCTCAGATCCTGATCTCTGTTTTCTTCTCATTCTTTTCACCTGGTTCCTTTTATTCCTCTCTGTTTTATCCTGTGGATGTGTGTGTGTGTGTGTGTGTGTGTGTGTGTGTGTGTGTGTGTGTGTGTGTGTGTCCTTTGGCATGTATGTTCTGATGCCTGTCTGGTTTCGTTCTGTGCGTGTGTTAGTGTGTGTAATAATCGTCAGCCCTCCCAGAGGAAATCAGCGCCGGTCCTCAGACTCCCCTGACCCTCTCTTGCCCCAACACAAGCGTCCCAGAGGGGCGGTTCCCTCGTCCTCTACGTTTGTATGTCTGTGAGAGAGTGTGTGTTGCTTCACCATCTGTCCCCAGCTCAGTGGCGTTGTGCTGGGCATGTTGCATCACCCACTGTAGACCTGGACATGCACACAAACAGGGTGAGGGGAGGAAGCCCTGAGGATGGGGCATAAAAAGATGACTAATAAACATAAGCGATGAACTCCTGGAGACAAATAGCAGAGAATGAAAATTCATTCCCACCTCTCTTTGCACAGGGCCACAGCGGCTGGCAAGTGATTAATTGAGGGTTTACAGCTCACCATAAATTTTTCTCCTCCTGTACGGCTCCCCTGAGGGCCAGCCACTTTTTACAGCTCAAGGCCCAGGCGAGACACCCGCCACGTGCGCACACACTTACAGGGCTGGCTTGATAAAATATTGTGCAGAGCAACAAGAGGAGGACTGCATGCGTGGCTGGAAAAATAAGCCAAGCTTTGTTAGTCTGATTTGGCTCAAAGATAAGTGGTTCCTTTAGTGTGTGACACCTACACAACTCATAGACAGCACCTGAGCCTGCACACACACTCCCACACACTCATGCATGCATTCCAATGTATCATCATATCTCACACACACACACTCCTGCCAGCCTGCCCGCCAGCCGCCCCCACTGGGCTGGAGGTTAAAAGGCCCGGCTGTCAATCAGCACAGCTGCTGACATCAGCGATCACCGCACAGAGTCTGCTCTTTAAGAGGAGCAGGCGATCGACACCGACAGGGAAGAGCACTCAGATCAAGAGAGGCAAAGAAAAAGAGAGGGAGTGAGGTGCCAGAGGGGGGTTGAGAGGTACATCAGGAGAGAGGAGAACCCACTAACTGGGTTAAGAGTGTGCACACCCACCTCCCCAAAGAGGGAGGGGGAGAGAGAGGACCCTTTTAGTGGGGCACAAATTGCCAATGGGGCAGAAATGAAGTGTTTGAAAGAAGCACAGGTCCAACATGGTGTCAGTGCTGGACCTGCAGATAGGCTTTTCATTAACTGTCTCACTGTACATAGTGCATTAAAGTACGCTAAGAAGAAAAAAGGAATGACTTCCATTTATCTAAACCTGCACACACCATCATATCACTAACTTGAGTTTCAGTTTCTGTACAGACTGTAACGGTCCTGTATTCTGATGGTGGACGTCCCCTGCTCCTCAGATTTTACCAGTTTTGTTGTGCATTTATGCACAAAAAAAACAAACACAATGAAGTTCTGTCAACATTACACCTCACATTAATTCCATGATGACACTTTAGTGTCATTTCACAGGTCTGATACTACCTCTCAAGAGGGGATAAATTGGGGGTCAACTAGTTACCCCAATCTGTATCTGCACTGTTTAGAGTGGAGGCGAAGGGGGCTGATTAGCATTTGAAGAGCCCATATCATACTTGGGCTGTGTTTAGATTATCTGTTGTGTACAAACTGTGTCGATCTTGTTTGTTAAAACTGTGTGTTTTCCGTTTACTGTCTTGTGAAAAGTGTTCCTTTTTAATTTGGTTCTTCTATGTGATCACCTGCCTTTGGACAACAGATGAAATTTAGCTATTGTGCTAATAATTCTGGCATATTTACAGTGACGTGTATTGCCAAGTTGTTGATTGATGTGCACTGTCCTAATTAAAAAAAAAATTAAATCAAATTAAATATTACATGCTGAGACAGCATCATGCATGCAGATTTGGTTTTAAGGTTTGTATAATGGTTAAATCACTTCTTTTTTATGTAGTTTATTTTTTTTAAAGATTATTTTTAGGTACTTTGATCCTTTATTGATGGGAGAGAGTGACAGTGGATAGGCTTGTGAAGGGGGAGAGAGAGTAGGGGAGGACACTCTACGAACTGGCCACAGGCTGGATTCAACCCGAGCCAGCAGAAGTATGCATGTGGATCCTGCCTGATTGCTAACCACGCTGCCAAACCAGCACCCCAATGAACTTCTTCTAATGTGTTTCTTTTTGCCTGAGAGAGGAGGTCTGCGATCAGCGATATTTTGATGATAGATAACCCTTCAGGAAAAAAACAAACATCCAGTTTTATATCTAAAAGGTGAACCTCTGACTTGTTGTGTAAATAAGAGGATCACAAAAGTTACCAGACTTAATTTCTAAGGGTCCATGGTCATCTTTACAAAATGTTAGTATTAGTATTAGTATTAGTATGTAGGTGTGCCAACAGCTGAAACTTCTGTAAAGCTTCAAGAGTCTGGCATACTTTGCATTACTGTCTGTGTTCTTCTTCACTGTGCCCTGACTCTTCTGGTTATTATTTCCATTTTTATTTCAACAGCTTCAGCTTGTGAGTTTGCAGACATAGTGGAGCTCTTACTGAACGCCGGAGCGGACCCGTCCATCAAAGACATGGAGGGCTCTCTTCCTGAGGAGGTCACTGAATCCAGCGCCATCTCCTCTCTTCTGCGTCAGTACACAGCTCCAAAAGGCTAGACCACTTATCCACCTCCACCTGGTCCTGACCCCCTCCCCTCTCCAATGTCTCCCTCCATTCATCCCCTGCAGATAGAAAACCAGGATTTCAAAGATTTTATTCAACTTTTTTCAGAATACTTGAGGTGAGTTTGATTTTAGTTGATTTGGGAGCACAGGGTGGAAAACACTAACCCTTCGGATGGATGAAATGAAGCACACCACATGTATTTTTATTATCCATGAAAACGCTGAATATTGACTTTGTTTGCCCAGTAGGGTTGGGTGATATGAAGATAACTGAGATTGTCCTGAGGTAACTGGACCTTAAATACCTCTTAGAGAATTGCATGAAAAGCTGTGAATATATCAGCAGGTGTGGTTTTGAGCAATATTAGAGTGACAGGTTTTATGTATCAATGTGACTGAGTATCTGAATGTTAGGTATCTGACTCATCAGAGGAACCAAAAATAGACATTCCCATTGACACATTATCATTCAAAAACAGTATAAGATTAGCAAAAAGTCATACTGAATGCACTATGTGTGATTATATACTGTATACTGACTGTATACTGAGTGTAATAGAAGGCTTCACACTATCACCCACTCCTACTGATCATCTTGGACAATGAGCCAGCCTTTTGTTCCAGGTCAGCCCCTCTTGACCATTTGTTCATGAATCAGTTGTGTTACATTTAAGGAATGCTTTAATCATCTGTTCTTTATCATATTAAAGTCTTTAACAAATGAAGTTCCTGTGGTTGTTCTTTACTTTCTCCATGTGAGATCCTGATTGTGCACTCTATCTTAGTTTTAGACCTGTTCGTTTTGTGCCGATACATGCCAGATGGTGAGAGCACTGTGGTGGATGAAGAGGGTTTTTTGTGGTGCAGTAAATATGAGATGTCAATAGGAGAGGAAGGAACATAAGATACAATGGCCTTGGCCTCTGACCTTGTACCTCAAAATCCTGGTGATATTGGGTTTCACATGAATTTGTGTAATGACCTCCAGAGCATGACTTGTCTGCCCTTAAACAGAAAATGACATTCGTTTCAAAAGAAAATCTCTTGAAGGTTACCTTCTATCAGAGTTCACAAGAATGAACCCATATATATACACAATACACAGGCTGAAAAACAAAACGTTCCCAGCCTTGGTTGCCACCAGTTCAGAGGACTTATAAACTCATTAATCGACAGAAATATTGGGATTAATAGTTAGTTAAGGTATTTCAAATGGTACTTAACTATTTGTAAACAGATGGCTTTTAGCTTTAATGGCAATAAACTCTGAACATTAAGACTGATGGTAAAAGTAAAGCAAGCTTTACTATTATCTGTTTTTTTTTTATATGTATCCACTTATTGGCTCAATTTCATCGTTTCTACCACTTATTGATCATTATTATTATTTATGTATGTGTCAATATAATTTATTTTCATAATTAGTGATCATTATTTAATTGAATGTACTGAATATATTAAGTTTTTTTAGTCTTTTTTTGTCTGTTTTTTCTCTTTTTCTCCACTTTTGTTTGGGGTGGGGGGGTCATTGTTTGTTGTTACTTGGTTACACTGATTCTGGAATAATGTATAAAAGCTCAATAAATATATTGTTTAAAAAAAAGACTAATGGTAAAAAAAAAAACTATGAAAAGGATTATATGGATGCCCTGTGGCAAAGCGTTTCAGCGTGCAAAGCTGATATTGTTCTTATTTTCTAGCTATTTGCCATTTTTGTGCTCATGCTATCCTAAAAGCAAATGAACATGTGCACCAAACTGACATATTTTATCAGAGTATCTTTTCATCATTAAAATCGAGTTTATAACAAGACAGGGATCTGAGAAAGAGTGGGCCATGCTGTACAGCATGAGCTCCCCCTCCACATGCACTTGCCGGCTTTTGTTTGTTTAACAGGATGATGTATAATGTTACAAAGATAATTTGCTGAAATTTTCAGGGAAGGTTGGTCATGGCACAAGAGAGAAGTGATACAGATTTGGTGGTGATCTAAAACTGGATGTGAATCCAGGAGCTTTTCCAAAGATTCGTTAACAATGTGAGGTAGTGAAGTTTTCCATAATTCTGACAACTCGCCCAGCAATAAAGGAATCCTTTAGGAGCACATTGTACTCTTAGAGCACTTCTGTTATTTTTAATATTTATGTATGAGCACCACAGATATTTGATCATTGTTGTTACACACATTAAAACAGACTGCCTATTGTGTTTTTCAAATACAAAGCATGGGATTTCAGTTTCAGTAAAGGATAAAAACATGTGGAAATAGATCCTGTCCAATCCTGCTGTGTTATAATCAGCACTGATCCCAGAACACAGTGAAAATCCCTTTGACTTTTTGTTGAGAGAACCAGCAGGGAGATCATTTCCAAGCTTAAAAAATGATGAAGGTATATAAAGCCACCTTGCAAGACAACAAAATATTGACTGATATGTCCCAAACCACTATGCACCATGTACCTATAGACGCCATGCCTCGTGCAATCAAAGCAAGACATTTTAAACATGATATTTCTTAAGTTATTAAGTGAAATGAAACTGTATTTTATCACCAATTTTAATACCAAACAGGATGGTTTCATGTTTTCTACATACCCGTCTGTTCTCTAGCCTGCCTGTGCAGTATTATGTCATAAAAGAGAAATCTGGATGTTTTCCAAAAATAGCCAACACATGGTCTGAATCTCAATCTTCTTTTCTTGTCCTGGAGCCCCTGCAGTTCGCACACAAACACGATCCATCAGATGAGAAAACACTAAATCTGGATGGAGGATCTTAACTACAGCTTCATGAAGATGCACATTTTGTACACAACAAAGCTTAATCCATTACTCTCACACGCTCCCTCACTCCACGCCTGCCCTCATTCTGCAGTGTTGACTTAAATCTTTGGCGACACAAGGCGTTAGATAACCGTCTCAGTGTGTCTGCTCACAGCCTGTCACTCACTCACAGATCTGTGATGGCCACGGATCATACACGGCATTTGTAGTCATCACCAGAGACACCACTTCAAATTCAATCTTTGTCCTGACAGCTGTCTTACAGTGCCTGTGGAGAATTGAGAGGCAAATGAGTGTTGCAGAACACAAGCTGAATTAAAATCTCTTACACATGCATCCACAAACAGCTCAAAAAGAGTTCTGAAAGTCTCGCCCTTCGCTTTTTTAGACTCCAGCTTTCCTCTTTGTCCACGTGACCCCTCAAGAATTGAACTCCTGCTCGTGCTTAGAAGAAACCTTTTTGAGTATTCAACCTGAGTCTGAGACGCGACGTGCAACAATCCCACAAAGAGACCAGCGGCCATCTTTTTTGTTATAAATTCCACCCACATGCAGCCATTAGACTGTCGATGTATCTCTAAAGCCTGTTTGGGGGCCCGCTCTTGTCTCCTCGTTGCTTTCGTAACCCCGTTAACGTGCCTTGAGGTAAGAGAGGGTGACGGCAGGCCTGTGTTGCCCCAGAATCGTCTGCAAGACTCTGACACTAAGCCCATTATGCTTCCATTATGGGGCTTCAATTTTCCTCTGAGCTTTTCACTTTTGACACTGCGGCTCACTACCTCTCCAAACCGCAGACACACACAGCACACACACACACCTCTGTATGGATTACCTGTTCTGAATATTATACGTTTTTTGGAGGTGAATGTGCTTCTTTAATGAAGAACTTAAGTAGATTTGAGGTACCAGTACTTTGCTTGAGTGCTTCCTTTGTGCAACTTCATGCCCTCACTGTTCCATATTTAAAAAAGAAAATAATGAATGATGTTAAGTCACAAATTTTCAATTCCTGTAGTTGATCAAGAAGACACAGTGAAGCACAATAGAAAGAGATTTTCAAGAAAAAAACATGGATATGGAAGAACAATCACTTATAGAAAAGCTTGATAATTATCTTTCTTTTAAATGCTTGTTATTGTTTTAATTTCTTATTTTCAGAGTCAGAGTCTAGATTGAAAGACTATAAAAAGATTAAATCAATCAAGAACCAACTAGGTTCAGTTTTGTGGCCTTCCCACAAGATTTTTTCTAAGGCTTTCTCTGTGATAACTTGTGTCTGCAAAACTCCTGTGCTTAATAAAATTTTTGTGTAGATTGTCCCTCAAGAATGTAGAAAAAGCTGAACCTAGCTGTGGATTTCAGAGAAATTTATTTGCTGATTATAATTATGTGATTTTGCATTAGACAAACTTCAAATTTAATTTTACCACGTCATAAATCTTTGTTGCTGTATCATCTGATCTGCAGCTGCTTGTCTTGGACACTTGAGTGAAGAGAGGAGCAGATCTGTCAGCTGTCAGCTGGTGATCTGGAAACATCTGGCACAGGCCCCTGTCCATAAGATTTTCAACTCCCACCTCCAGAACATGGTGTCTGAGGGGTCCATGTACAGGACCTTCATTGTGCAAGTGGCTGCTGCCAGCTGAGGGCTGAAGTCATTGCTGCCTGTCGTGGCTGCAACCTGAAGACTCACTGGTGGACACCAGCAATGAAGGAAGCTGTCAGGCTGAAGAAAGAAGCCTTTCAGGCCTGGCTAGCCCGGGGGTTTCTGGAATCAGCTGACGGGTACCAAATGGCTCATAGGACTGCAGCTTCAGAGGCCATGGAGAAAGACTTTCAGTCAGCCTCAAAGATTTTCTGGCAAACTGTTTGATGGTTCAGGAAGGGGAGAGCTCTGCTCAGGCGGTTATCAGAAGGGTGGGGATTGGACCAGGTCTCTACACTTGCAGGGATTCTTACGGGAGCATGGTAGTTTGCCCATTTAGTCCACGTGTTTTGTGGACAACCAGGTCCCTCAGGGATCTTGTGGCATCTCCTGGGGGAATATGGAGTTGAGGGGCCTCAGCTGAGAGTAATTCGATCCCTGTACAACCAAAGTCGGAGTTGTGTCTGCGTCTCCTGCACAAGGGCAGATTCGTTGCTGGTGAATGTTGGCCTGTGCCAGGATTGCCTCTTGTCACTGAATCTGAGTGATTTACAATGACTGGATCTCAAGGCGTGGCTGGGGGGAGGAAGGTGTTCTTAGAATTTTGTCTCTACTCTTTGCAGTCGATGTTTTGTTGGCTTCTTCAGCCGGGGACCTTCAGCAGGCATTGACGCGACATGCAGCTGAGTGTGAAGTGGCTGGGATGAGGGTCAGCACCTCCGAGGCCATGGTTCTCTCCCAGGAAAAAGGTGGATTGCTCCCTCCAGGTGGGGGGCGAGTCCTTGTACTAGGTGGAGGAGTTTAAGTGTCTCGGGGTCTTGTTCATGGGTGAGGGTAAGCTGGACGGAGATGGATAAGTGAATTGGTGTAGTTTCTGTTGTGTTGGGGACTCTGTACCAAACTATTGCGGTAGAGGGAGTTAAGCTGAAGGCAAAGCTCTCAGTTTGCTGTGCCATCTACGTTCCAGCCATCACCTGTGGTCATGAGTTTTGGGTAATGACCGAAAAAAAGAGATTGCAGAAAGAAGAATATGAGATAAAATGAGATCCCCCAGGAGGGTGGCTGGGCTCAGCCTTAAAGATAGCGTGAGGAGTTCAGAAACCCAGAGAAAACTCAAATTAGGAAGCCTCCTGGTCGGTTTCCTGTGGAGGTTTTCCAGGCATGCACGACTTGGAGAAGACTTGGGGCAGACCCAGAATCTGGATTAAATATCCCCCATAACCCTGGATACATTTTTGAAATCTTAGATATTTCATTGGCACTATCAATGTCTTCATTGTAAAGTTCACGATTGTTTGAAAGTTGTTTTTTAGAGGATTGATTTTTCATTTTGATTCAAAGAGCAGTCAGGTAATTTGACAGTTTGATGTGTTTATCCATATAGTGAAAACTTGCACATCTACAGCCAAAAAACACATTCATTCATAGGGGGTGTAAGAAAACATCTATATCCCAATATATTGCAGTACTTTGTGTTTTTAAGCCATATCTTTTTTTTTTGTGCAATATCATGGTATTTAATATATTACAATTTTTTCATCAGCAATTTTAGCCTCTGCTCAGAGTGGTGAGACAGTTCAATTAAACACAGGCATTGACAACATAGTAGTGCTGAACTGACCAATCAGAGTAGACTGGGCCCACTTGGTTAAGGGGGCCCGAGCAGGAACTTTAACATAGCAGACTGGTAATACAGCTGGATCATTTTTTTAAAACTTGACTCCCACAAGACTGAAATGTTAATTAGATCACAACAAATGACTAAAGAAATTGTGTTGGCTCCTTACTGGGAGAGGTCAAACCAGCTGCCAAAACCCTGGGAGTCTGGTTTGACACTTAGCTTAATTATGAGCAGCATACAGCTAAGCTTGTACAGTCTTGTTTTTATAATCTTAGAAATATTTCAAAAATTTGATCTGTTTTTACTTTTAATGACATAGAGACAATTTTACATGTTTTTATCTCATCGTGCCTCTTCTATTATAACAGCCTTTTTACCTGCCTGAACCAGAAATCAATAGATCAACTCCAGACAGTGCAGACTTCAAGTGCCAGGCTTTCAACCAGAGCAAAAACATTTGAGCACATCACTCTAGTTTTATCGTCTTAATACTAGCCCCCTGTTTGTTTTAGAATTGATTTTAAAATTTTACTTATTACTTTTAGAGCCTTCTATGGCCTTTCTCCCAGCTACACCTCATATGTTTTAATATCGTCTAAACCAGCTCGTTTGGTTCCTGCCTGACAGCAGACCAAAAGCTAAAGGGGCATTTTCAGTGAGGGCGCCAAAACTGTGGAATGATCTGCCTGAGATCAGGTCAGCTGAGTCAGTGATCTCCTTTAAATCTCTATTTATTTATAACTCCAACTGTCTTCATGGGCTCGAAAAACATGAATTCTGCTTTCCACTGTGGCAGAGCAGTCATTCTTCTCTTTGAGAATCAGCCACGGTAAGACCACAGACACCATGTAGCAAATCATTGTTGGCCAAAGTAGTAGCCCAGTGCTGAAATCCATGTTGAAATCAGGAGGGCAAAAATAGCTTTGAAACAAAAAAACGAAGTGACACCTGGTTGTATTAATATGTCACAGGTTGTAAAGAGTGAATAAAGGGGTAAAAAGCTTTGACCAAAACAAAGGTAATTAAATATGATAAGAGTGAACACACATTTTTTTATGTGTGTTGACTGTACAAGTTAAAAAAAACAAAACATTTTTTTTGTCTGTAGACTTAGACTGAATGTGAAATAGGTGCCAAAATTATGGCTTCTTCCCATTTCTGAAGATAAAAAACCCTGAATTTAAAAGTGGAACAGGGCCAAACGCATAATTATCTCAGCAGTATCTGACATAGTTTCCTCTGGTCCATCCTCCCCTGGTTACCTGTCATCTATCAGCTCTGAGCTGCAGGATAATTATAAGAGAAAGGGCCTGGTTTCACATTAAAACAGCATTGAGCTCACAACCTTGAGGGTGTCATTGAGAGGCCTCTGTTTGACTCTAGTCCCGCTTTAAGACTCACTCAGTCATCCTGTGCATCATTGTTCACTGCAGGGCCCGATGGAGTCGTTTGGGGAGAAAAATGCCCTGTCTCAGAGCTGCGAGATTGACTTTCAGTGCAAAACAAATCTCGTCTATTTTGCATGTTAATTTATTCTATTTTGCTTCAGCGACTTAAAAAAATCAGTTTCCTTCAGGAAGTTTGTAATAAAAGCTTGGCGATCAATGATAATGGCATTTGTGCTTGTGTTTGTCATCTTCGCAAAAGCAACAGTGGTGGAGTTTCCACAGATTTATTTGTATACTAGTGCTGTAAGTGGCGTGTAAATTATCCTAACTGTCTGTGTGGCTTTTTATCTTTGTAAGGCAGTACTATTAGAGCCTATCCATTATTGCCCATAGCCCAGCCAATCAATGCTTATATAAAAATCAGCTCAATTTGGAGCGTTTTATGCAAACGTGCAAACTCCAAGCAGGCTGACTCTCTGCTTTTTGTTTTTATAATGTAACAGGAATAGCTAAAACACAAAGGAATCGATAACACTTAAGTTTGGGTAACATTGGCGTGCTCTTAGACAAGTGCTGCATGTTGCTGCATACAAATGAGTTTCATACAGATGTACGCTGTGGTGTAATTTCATTATAATTCTATGCATACCAAGCCAACACAATAGTTACAGGGAATAAATCCACCGTAACCTGAACGGTTCTAGCAGTGAGGTACCGCATTAAGACTGGATTGTTTTCATAATACAGAGCTCACATTTAGTTAGGGCCAAAGCTATGTAGTCGACATTGTAACACTGATGCTTTCACTTTACAAGTGATTTTTTAGGGAGGCCAAGATGAATCCTTAGACTGTAGAAGAACTAAACAAATGCCATATGATGTCAGCCATTTGATTATCAAATGAGCCTTTGAGAAGTATCTGATGCCTTGTCATGGATGCTGCCATACGGTACATGTCTTCTCAACCAAACATTAGCTCAACCTACTCAAAGACAGAGAGGCATTTGGGCCAGGGAGGCTTCTCCTCTTGGACATGCAGCTATCTCAAACGTGTCCCTATTTCCAAAATCAGAAATCCTCAATAAAATCAAAAGGGGCAAAATATTTTTAAAAATGATTTGCCTGAATAGTGAGAGCACATAGATGTATTTAGACCATAACTGTGTTTTTTTTAACCAGGCAGTAAAGGCATTTATTTAGACCATTAAAACGTGTTTTTCCTACACACAACCATTACACCACAGAGGGTGCTGCAGCAAGCAGTCATGTCATCCATGTTGCTGCCTATCTGAAACTTGTAATTAGGCCCATTAGGCTTATTTGGTCCTCACCCTAATATCTCAGTAGTTTTGTAATTTGGTTTAAGTTTCAATGACTCCCTGCGCACACTTGTGCTGCTTGTAAACTTAACATCAAGGCTTACTATCATATAAAATATAATAATAACATGAAGTGGCTCTTGAAACTGAAATATAATTTAGTATAAATTTAAGTGGACTTGGTAGCCTAATACGGGTACTTTTTATCAGAAGCTAACAGTTTCCGTAGACTTTGAAGCAAGGCTGGTGAACTAAGCTAGCTAGCATCTACCAGCTAACAGTGTAAATGTTAAGACTAGCATTGATCTAGAATCCACCTTCATTTACAGCCTTTAAACAATTGTTCAATTAAATTTTTATAAAATGTCAGAGAATAATAAAATATCTGACCTATTGTTTACAAAATTATAGGATGACGATCAGTTGTCCATTTTCATCAGCACTAAGCTGTCATGATTATAAACTTTGTAGCCTGATTTTTACCTTTAGGATTGAACTTTTGATCTAGAAGAGCTCAGAGAACACAGCCAAGGCATTTGTGGTGAGTGGCCGCCAAGCTGAATACACACATACCCGAGATCCAAGAAGGTCTAAAATAAGAAAATAGAGTCTAGACTTGATATTGATCTAAACTTGACTGTTTTTAAATGAGCACACATGACATACCGTACACCTGTGTCATGTATTCTAAAGGACTACTGGCATCATTAGCTGAGATCTTAGCAAAATTTGACAATCTGCCCTATCACACAATAATAATGATTCCTGTAGAGAAATCCTGGACTTGGACCTGGATTGGATCACTACTTTAATGAAATTAGGTCTCCCTAGTGTCATGACCAACATTTTCACAAAATTCCCAAAATCTGTGAGTAACTTTTTGAGTTGTCTTGCACACAAACAGACAGGCAGACAAACATGTGCCACCAAAAACATTACCTCTTTGACGGAGTAAATTAACCTATTAACTGTTGCACCTAAATGAAATACTTCAAGCAAACTACATAAACTGCTGTGATGACAGCCTGTGTACTTTTAACCAAACAACTGAACTCATAGCCCACCATAACCAGTCATTGAATTGTATCTAAAGTTATGGTGCATTTTCACAACGTGGTATTGACTCAACTGGCTTCAACTACCTGTTTTTGTTTGTACTGTTTTTCCTTAAGGGATGGGTTGCAGGTTCGCTGGGCCAATATTAAATTAAATATTTGACATGGAGAAACTGCCAACCACAAAAAGGTTAGAGAGATTTGTCACCAGAGACACCACTAAAATGAATTGTGCCATTTTCAGTTCTGTAATGCTGACTTTGGGGCGGCACCATGGCGCAGCTGAAAGAGCACACGTGCCTCACAGCAAGAAGGTTCCCGGTTCGATTCCCGGGTCGGGAGGGCCTTTCTGTGTGAAATTTGCATGTTCTTCCTGTGCATGCGTGGGCACTCTGGCTTCCTCCCACAGGCCAAAAACATGCTCATTAGGTTGATTGGTTTCTCTAAATTGCCCTTAGGTATGAGTGTGAGCGTGAATGGTTGTCTGTCTCTCTATGTGGCCCTGCGATCGACTGGCGACCGGTTCAGGGTGTACCCCGCCTCTTGCCCAATGATAGCTGGAATAGGCTCTAGCACCCCGCAACCCCGAAAGGTAAAGAAAATGAATGAATGAATGCTGACTTCCTCATGACTTTCCAAACTCTGCTTTAAGCAGGATGTTATTTTTGCTGCTTGAAGGCACCCCATGAACAAACTCATCTCCTTTCTGTGATGGAAAAAAGCCACAGACAGAGAACCACAGACCTTCATTTTCTCCGTTGTTGTTTATTTGGACATCACAGCAGTTTAATACAGCTGTGCTTTCACAACCAAACACAGCTGTATTAAACTGGCTATCAAAGCATGTAACTGTAATGAAAATGGAGCACTGACTCCCAAAATCAGTGTTGATCCACTGCCACCAATGAAGAGCACTGTTGTGTTGTTGTGATCTTAAATTTAACCTGCATCTATACTGTAGATACAACAATACAATGGGAACAAGAAACGACTCTATTCTATCTTTTGTGAAGGGGCACTTTTATTAAGGGTGGACAATAATTTGTTATGAAAAGAGCAACAAACAAATCCAAAAGAACAAAAGAATGCTCTTCATCCAGCTGATTTTGGCAAGATTTTGATTTTACAGACTGACTCCTGATCAAGATTAGGCCTTAGATGCAGTACCAGCCTCCTGTTTCATCTGGTTGACATGTTATAAATTTGACATACAAAATGTTCTTCGAGTCACCTTTGGATTTTTTTGTTTGTTTTCCAAACGGTTATGTCCTTTCAAAGCATTCTCCACAGAGTGTTGTATAAATGTAAGTGTAATATATTGTTTATCCTATGGGTACGTGAAACAGCCCTATCTGGTGTGTCAGTGTACCTTTGACTGAAAAATCCCCAAAAACATCTTAAACAATCTTTTGTTGAATAATTTCTCAGCGGTGTGGTGCTGTGTTTGGAGAAAATGACTCATAATCTTAGCAGTAAAGAGTCATGGCCCCAGGCCAGCCTATAGCCTACTAACCAGCTTGATATATTGACATAGAAGCTAACTGCCAGCATATGGGCTATAGTCCCTCTTTGCTAGACCACAAAGCATATTTGGTCATATTTCACAAAGCACTCTACAATTGGTTAACAGCAGCAGGATTAAGGAGAGATTTGACAGTGCAGCGCTGCAATCTGCTGCTGCTGTGTGTCTTTAGCACTGAGAGGATCAGTGAATCCGGCCCGGCATCTGTTTCTCCACTTGTTTTTTTCTCTCTCATTTCTCCCTCCTCTTCATGTATCTTTCTTGTCACCCCCACCCTGAGAGCGAGAGAGGAAAGCAGCATCAATCACTGTTAACTGACTGACCACTGTCTGCTGGTGGTACTAAATGGATCTCCACAATTGAATAGAGGCCTAAGTGTGTGGTAAATGCTCTCAATGGGTAAATGAATTTGCGGGTTAACTCGCTCTAAGAGCGTTTCGATAAGGCAAAATAATAAAAACACCTACAGCAGATATTTTTCTTTTGACATATTGCAAACAAAGTTCAGCTGAAAATCTTAACTCTCACATTCATCACTGCAGGCCTCGGGCTATTAAAGAGAGAATCAGTCGAGGGTAACCCAAAGACAGTTCAGCTTTATTTTTCCTCATATAGATTTGACTGTACACAGTTCATACCATTACACAGAAGGCATAAATGAATAAATTCAGTGCTCTCTTTTACATCTTTTTCAAAGACACATGGCAATAATAAATAGCGTTCATGAAACAAGACAATCAACACGTTTTCAAACTGTACAAAATTTACAACAATTAAGATGCAAACTTCTGAAGCAACATAGACCTAACAAAACTGTCCTGGTAGAGTGTTTCTGTATGAATATTATTCAACACTTTAGATGGCAGCCTGCAGATTGCACCATTTGTCTGTTTAAATCAGGTACAAATGGAAAAATTTGCTGAAAATATACTTCATTGTTGGTACTAGTAACTGTTCTTGGTATGTTATTTTGAGTTAACATTATAAATATCACAACACACCACTCTTTCTCAGTGTCATTAGTAATACAAGTAACTTAATTTTTACAATCAGGATTACTGTAAAACAGAGTAATATTGTCTAATTGTCAAAAAAGTAAATTATGCAGTTCTGATCCCTTTTGTAGTTCTTTTTCATTGTACCATTTTAACTTAACAGCTCTGCTGCAATTTGTAGGCTGTAATCCAAAGTGTGGCTTGTATTTTTCCCATTTTTGCGCTCAAACAGAATGCTTCAGTAACAAGGGCTTTCTTTAAACCAGTAACCACAGGGACAAGCTTTGATTTAAAAAAATGTCTGACATCAGTATAATAAATATCAATGTGTTTTATGTGAACCTTTTCCTTTCCTTGATTTAGTGACTAAATCTAACATGCTCAACATGTCAAATCATCCTCAGCTGAAAGATGGGCTGCATTTCAAGAGAACCAGAAACAACAATCTTTCTTCAGCTTCAGGAGAGCTTTGTGGTAGATCTGTCATAGCCTGAACCTTCTATTAGCCCTGTACTCATGCTTGCAGTAAAGCTACAGCAGAGTATCAGTGCTGATAGTGGGGGGCTCTCTTGTAATCCCCCTTACATTAGTGCAGAGAACAGACTGACGACACATCTGGGGTCAGTAAGTAGGTTGATCACGGGCAAAGCTGGGGCTCTGCTGGACTGGGCAGATTACTAAGAGAAGCTTTAATTAAACTGAGGACCAAAGGAGCTAACACAAAACCAAATTTTATCATTGCTCCTCCAAATACTTGTAGGTAATAGAAACATCAACTGAATGTGCATAACCCACAATTTATTCCATTATTATCTGTCAAAAGATTCTGAATGTCTAAACTGATAGCTGCTCTTCTCTCACAAGTGCAATCAACAACAAATCAATAATTTAGATTAGTAATATATTACCAGAGTGACTGCAGTTTAATTTCTCCAAACCTTGACTTCTTGATTCTTCTCCATCACCAGCTTCGACGCCTGGTGAGTCTGGAAACAGGTCATGTAATACTGACAGACGTCCACTCAGACAGCTTTTTAACAGACAAGAACAAGTCGAGCAACTACAAATACAGAAGAGAGGCCTGCTGTGTGCACCTCGCTTTAACAGAGGGGACATCAGCTTCTACTGAGGACAGACCACTTACCTCCTAATAACTTGTAAGCTTCAGCAATACATTAAAAAACATCAGAATGGTTCAAAATTCACACTTGTGCCACTGCTCTTGTAAATTTCTCTCCCAATGAAACACTGTGTTTTTGCCTTGTGCATATGTCTCTCCTCTTTCCCGCTCCTCCTCTCTCTGAATTTCTGTCCAGAAAAAAGAAGAGGAGAGTAAAGTGCATTGCCAATGTAAAGGCTCTGATATGGCCCGACTGCAGTCCAACTCATCAATCAGAAGCATGCAGGTGCCTCCTGGGTCTCATAGGGACAGTGATCTAGTTTGTAGCCCTAAAGTAGCTGTGTGAGAGGGACGGTGTATTTAAGGGGAGTAAATCCTCCGATTAATTGAAAATCCAGTCTCTTTTCAGAGTTAGTGGACAAAATAAAGTCAGGTGATAACTGAGGATTGTATGATACAGTGTTAGACTTGAACATTCAGCTTTGTGGTGGTGTTTTTCACTGCTTTTATCAGGACCACACATCTTGCCCACTTGTTTCCTCTTTACAGAAAGGCTCAATCACCCCTCTTCTCCTCCACAAAACCTTCCAGTCTTGTGGGGTGCGTATAAAGTCGTGTGAGTCTCTTTAATCATATCCTCTCTGAGATCCTCTGCAGCATCCATCACTCAAAATTGGGAATGGTCCATCTCATCCAGCCATGATGCAGGGCTAGTGGGGAAGTCTGGGTATCCTGTACTGCTGCCCGTCGAGAGGTCTGAAGTGGGGCCCCCTGCCATGGCCCTCAGTGCCTGTCCCACACCACCCGGCCCGCCCTGAACCACTAGACTGTCCATGCTGAAGCCCAGGTTGTTGAGGAGAGGCGTGTGGCCAGGCAGAGAGGCGATGGAGGAGGGCGACTGTGGAAGACCATAGGGACTTCCTGCTCTGATGTCGTGGTATGGCTGTCCCGCATCAACAGAGAAGCCGCCATTCAGTACTGCGCTGCTGGTCACATCCCCAACGCTCCCGTATAGCCCGTTTGTGTGTCCAAGATCTGATAGGACCTGGTCGTCTGTGAAGGGGAGATTGCACAAAGTATGAGATAAGTAAAAACTGAAACACATCACCAGTGCTGTCAGCTGCAGGAGCATTATATAGCTGTTATATTTCAATACAGTTAAGTGCTTTTACGAGTGGGATTTATTGTGGCAACATTATGTGGATTTAAAGAAGGTACAGTAAGTGGACCACTAAGCTTAAGAAGTATTTTGCAAGCATTTGTTAGAGATAAATGACGCGTCCTTTCCTTAAAATGAAGAGGTTTATTCTTGTGCCGTTACTGCAGCATAAAATATTTGTTTCCATCTCCATCCTTCCCTCTGGTTGATTCAATAACAACAAAGTCTCACAGCACTCTTCCTCTAACTGGCTAAAAGCTTCACATGCTTTATAGAGTTTCTGTCACCATGTTTTCATTTCTCATAAAAATAGCCTTCTTTTAAGAGTGGCTTGAAGACTTTTATGAGGATCCAAAACAGGCTCTGTGAACATTAAATAACATAGGGATGTCTAAACTGTCATTTGCATCCCACTAAGGGCCCTCTCGCCTCCACAATAGCTCCATCATGGTGACAAACTGAGGCGGGAGGATGCGACACAGGGAGGACGTGTGAGGGGAATTTAAAATGAGAACGTGCTTTAGATATGCAGTTTACTAGGACAACATACAAAAAATCTTAAAGGCCACAAAAGACAAATTCAATTGGTGCTGAGCTTACAGCTCTGTCACTCAGCAGCCCGCTGACTCCTTTAATTCCATTTACTCAACAACAAGACTGACAGCTCTCTTTTAGGACCCTCTCCGAACACTCACAGATATGTTGGTGGACATTTGTTAACACAGCGCTTACCTCTGAAGCTCAGCTCACTGTCACTCAGTCCTGCGTCGTCCGCTGAGCTTTCCTTCTCCACTTTAGTTCCTCCTCGATTGCGTTTGACACTTTTATAAAACTGAGTCCAGCGATGTCGCCCCGCATCTTTTTTTAGACGCTTTTCTTTCGCTCTTCTGTTCTGGAACCAAACCTGATGGGGATATTACAGTTTAGCATTGTGAAAAGAATACTAGAATATTGTACACAAATAAAAGTGCAGATGCTCAAAAAGTCAAGCAAAGATGATACTTCATTTCAGTCATTATCAAAGAGCTGAGATGAACATTTTTTCTGGACATTTAAAAAGATTGACAGCTGGAAAGTGATGAACCACTTAATTTTTTGGTACACAATAGTGTACTTCATCATAAGATTTGTGACATATAGTATGATTCACCCACAGAGAAAAGATTTTCCTGAAATATGTGAAACTAAATTTTAAGTGTATGTGTGTAAACACATATGCTGCAATTGACCAAACACAAACCCTAACACATGAAAGTACTTTGTTTTTTTTTCTTGCTATGAAATAAATCCTTCAAAGTTATGTGTCAATAAATTTTTAAATCAACATAGTTCATGAATTGCCACTTTCATATGTGAACAAATTTTGTTGACATCTTGATTCTGATCATAGATGTATTAAACAAGTATATACTGTATAGTTTCAGTATTGATTGATATGAAACCAAACCTGGTATCAGTACTGAAGGTGTGAATAACTTTGATTTGCTTTAATTTTTTTTTTCTTCAAAGCTCATATAAAACCGAAGATACACTTAACAGAAGTTAACACTGGTAAGAAAAAAAGAAACTACATGCTTGATCAAAATCTGAAATCAGGTGAAAATTGCAAGAATTTCATTTTGCACTGTCATATCTTAAGTAGAGTTGTAAGTCGAGCTTCAAAATGCAAAAAGAAGAGTTTGGAGTGAAAAAACATTCCAGGTTAGCAATTTATGAAAAACAACAGTTCAATCGAAATAGACCGTTCATTAGCTGATCAAAAGTCCAAGACCCTAACTCAAAAATGACCCTCCAACCCCCTTAAAGCTGAAATAAAAGTGTCAAAAAAGACTAAGTAATAAGTAACCTCCAAGTTCTTGTTGACAGCTTAAAAAATTCATTTAGGCACACTTGATACAAGTGTTTCTAGGAAGCTAGTAAGAACGTTGCTTCAAGTGGTGAAGATGGATTCACAAAGGGCATCCACTGTCTGGAACTGATGTCCATTTTGTAAACTTCCCTTACCCCCCACCCCAAATGTTCTCAGCTGGGTTTAGATCGGGGGAACACGCAGGGTGGTTCAAAAGAGTGACGTTATTTCCCTGGAAGAAATCTTTCATCAGGCGGGTGTTGTGAACCTGGTGTAAAACCCAGTCATGACCACACAGACGAGGGTCCTCAGTCATTACCACACAGACGAGGGTCCTCAGTCATTACCACACAGACGAGGGCCCTCAGTCATTACCACACAGACGAGGGTCCTCAGTTCAACATCTCCACACAACCAGCTGCCTTTTGAAGCCCCTCCACAACCTGAAGCTTTATTGTTCCATTGAAGAAAAAGCAGCCCAGATCATGATGGCACCCCCACCACTGTGCTGTGTAGAAATGTCTCAGTTGGGATCTCATTGTCAGGCCAGTAGCACTTGAATCCATCAGGACCATCAAGGTTTAATTTTTTCTCTTCAGAGAAAAAACATTCTTCCACCTTTCAATGTTCCATGTTTGGTGCTCTTGTGCAAACTCCAAACGGGCAATTTTGTGGCATTAAAGGAGACAAGGCCATTGAAGACATTTTTTGCTCTTAAAAACCTTCTCTGGCAGATGCTACCCGATGGTTGTTGGACTGCAGGCAGCACCAGTAATAACCTTGTTTTTGGGCCAAGGATCCTGTGTCTTGACAGACAGAATCCTCAAGCTTGGACAGTGACATTCTTTTGGGTCTACAACTTGACATTTTTGTCCCATAGCCCCCAGGATCTTTTAAGAAGTTTATGACCATCTTACTGCATCCAGCCTCAGCAGTGATGGCGCATTGTGAGAGGCCTTGCTTATGCAACTCAACAATCCGACTGCGTTCAAAGAAGGAAAAGCTTTTTGCTTTTGCCATCAGGAGGCCATGACAGTGTGAATACTTGACAGAGAATGGTATGGAATCCCAATTTTGGCTTTTCAAGGCTGTGGTCTTCAACTTTTGATCAGCTGACTAAAGCATGTCTGAGTTTAAAAACCGTTTTCAATAAATCGCCTGCTTAAAATTGTTTGTCTCTTGCCCCATTTCTTCTTTTTGCATTTTGTGGCTCCACTTCAAACCCTCTGAAGATCCAACAATGCGAAATGCAAATTCTTGCAAATGTTCAACTGGTCTTAAGATTTTGATCATGTGTGTATATGCACAAAGAGCTACTGGTTTATAGTAATATAAATAAATAATATAGCAACTTCTTGCCCAGGGCATTAGGAGGTTCAGAATAAATGTAAAAATCTAAATGTAAAATATAAACAATTGAAGTCAATTCATCAAAATCACTGACCATACTCAGATTTATGGGTAGGCAACTTTGGTTGGCAAAAGAATTTTGTTTTTGCCATATCTGCAGAACCAGATGTCATACTGGCTATCATCTCCTAACAGATAAACTCAGAGAAAACACTAGTTACTAATAAATAAACAAAATGATCATATTACTGCTATTAGACTTTGCTTTTCATTTTGTTTTAGCATAGAAAGTCTCATGCTTGATTTAATGAGCTACACATCTAATACAAGCCAAGTTCATTTTTTTAATGTGATAAGTTGGCTATTTAATGGATATTTAAGACTTTTGTTTACTGAACAAGATGTTTCCATAAATTACAAAATGTTTTGATCTGTTATTTTACATAATAACAATTGTGTGCTGCAGTGACTATCTCATTTTTTACCGTCAGTTTTCAATTTTTCAATTTACTATTTTTTGTTTGATTTCCATTTTCATCTCTGTTTTGTCCCTTTTTCAGAGCAATGGGCTTTGTTGTTTTGTATTTCTTTTTAATGTAGGTTTTTTTCGAGTGCAAACAATAACATAGTATTTGAAATTGACAAGAGGGCTGCACTGGATAAGGAACGGATCTACACATGGCCCCTTTGACCACCCTTACTTTAACTAATGATCATTATTCTTATAGTCATTGTAAGCAGTAGCTTATGAATGAGTTTAATCTTTTTTATTTTTAGTTTTAACTTTTTTTTATTCTGTGCCATCGGGAAATGTTTGAAGCTCTCTAAAATATTTTGTTTTGCCTTAAAGAGGGTGTATTTTACCCACTGAGTTTACACTTAAAACAAATTATTTAGTCCTTCTTATTTTAATGAGATTGGTTACCTAACTGCCTTTCAATATTTTCCCACTGATCATGTTTATTCCCTTCATTTGTTCTATTCTTACTGATTGACTGGGTTTGTACTTTGTTTTCCTATAACAATGAAGTCCTGTTATTATAAATGGATTCAAATTATTTAGAATGACCAACTTAATTATTCAACATAAGCTGTTCTTCATCATAGTAAAGTCAGACTGTTCTTGAATTATGTAGTAAAGCCCATAATACTGTACGAGAAAGCAAAAGAGACTAAAATTACAATTACAGACCTTCCATTAAGCTAATCAGATAAATAAGTCTTCAGTTATTTGTGGCAAGTCATTGTTACTTGGTTTTAATGAAATGTAATATTTTTAAATCTTTGAGAAAGCTGCTTAAGAGTTCAACAACTCTTAGTGCCAGTGTCACATTAGTGAGAGAGCTTAGTAACAAATAAAATAAGAAACTTTTTGAGCATAATTAAATTGTATGCTTTGCTGTTGTGAGGAACTGAGCTATCATTTTAAGTAAAGTTGATTGAGAACAGAAACCTGGAGTCACATGGAATGAGAGAAAGCAGAAAATCTACCTGTACTACTCTCATGTCGAGCCCTGTCTCTGAGGACAGCTGCTCTCTGACGTGGCGGGCCGGCTTGGGCGAGTTCTTGTAGGCACTTTTGAGGGTCTCTAGCTGCTTGGCTGTAATGGTAGTCCTCGGCCGCTTGGTCCCCGCCTCAGAGTCATCTGAAAATATCATTACAAGAGTGAGTGAGACCTTCTTTCACATCTGTCACGTCGCTTTAACAGGTAGTGCCCCCTCGGCCTTTGCGTCGAGTATATGTGTGTTAAATGAAGTGAATGGTCATGTATGGAAGAAGATTATTGTCCTTGTGCATCTGTCCCGCTCCCCCAGTGGAGGACATAAATCTAAGCAGCCAGAGTGCCAGAGGAGCCGAGTTATTGGGGCTGCACAGCATAGGAGCATTGCTTCACTTTACATAATCAATCAGAGATGCATAGAAATCTCAGAGGAGTGGGAGGGAGAGAGGCAGCATCCACACCCAGACGACAAACAACATAGATCCACAGTCAGGAGTCATTTCACTGCATTACACCGAGCTCAGAGCTGACGGCTCCTGCACAATGAAGACGACGTACAAAAAATGCTAAAGCACTGAACCACAGTGGATATCTTCTTTTCACGTCAAGTTCCAACAAGTTCCTATATCTTCATTTCAAATCAACACAATAAACAAGAAGTAAAGATGTTGAACCTTGAACCCAAGAGAAGAAGAGCTGCAGACATGAGTCAGTGCGTGTGCATGGGTGGAAATTGTGAAATAATTGCTGTACAAACATGACGCTCCTGACACATTTTTTCTTGTTTTTTACTGAAGCAGCTCTTAAATAGACAAAAATGGGGGTCCTGATATCTGAGCAGTTTGTCAGCACATGTCATATCTGGGACCAGCACAAGTTTCAGTCCAGCTTGCCTCCCAAAACTCTCTAGACCTCTTCACAACTTTTATCCACTGTCTCTCTTCTTTTACAAAGACGGGCCAGAAAAGCCTAAAATCTCTAAAAGAAACAGAGTGGACCAATAAAGATATGATCAGAAGTGCCATCCAAATATTAATTTGGACTTCAGAATAATGTCCATGTTAACTCGAATAAAGAATATTATTCCGGAGAGACTTCAGGGTAGTAGTAATAATTGCTGGAGACACTGAGGATTAAATAAAGACAGGCACGTTTTAATTTACCCAGAGTACACCACAAATGTATCTGATGTAACGAGATCTACAGACCAGTGGTTTTTACATTATTTCTTGCCCAGAGATCAAGTCAAAACCTGAAGGTACACCATATTTATATCCATGCAAATAGCCTGTTTAGTATGAGCTGTGTGATTATTCAGTACGTTTTCTTCTATCTGCTAACCTAAAAACACAAAAGATGTATTACGTAACATTTAATGCATCATAATGATAATTAATTTAAATGAACCAAACAGTCATTTTTCTGAGCTGGCCTTAAACACAATAATGTAACCATGGTCAGCTTATGTTTGAAAATTAACTTTCACTCTGCTAAATGATTTCCAAACTGTGTTAAGAATTCAAACAAACAAACATAGAGATATTAACTTCTTTTTAAAGCCAAGAGTCAAAAGGTATAACATTTTGGTTTGATTTGGTGCTCAATTGTGATGCACAAAACTCTAGGATTTCACATGGATGTTTCAAAGTTGCTGAATTGCATTTTATAGAGAAATTAAACAGGGATGTAAAATAGTGGACTTTAGAAGATATCTGATATTTCAAAACTTATTTGACCAATACCGGTATATATTGAAATTACTGAAAGTAGTATGGGGGGAATTACAGCTGCTATATGCAAATAAATATTTAAACATTGACAGTATAATCATGCTTTATCTGCCTTTTTAAGGGCTACAAAGATCAATTAAGTTATCTGTCGACATAAAATCCACCCTTTTTTTCTGCTTCTGCAGTTTAAAATTGACACGCAAAAATGTTCTACATTTCACATTAATATATTAGGCTAAAATATCTGCAGTAAAGTTCTTGTTACTGATCTTCAGCTTTGGAAGCAATTGTCTTTATCACACTGATTATATCGTGCATCCCTAAAATTAAAACATATAAAGAATTAATGGAGTAATTAAAAACTGAACCATTATTTGCTTGTCAGTTGCAGCACTAACACATGGTTAATTATATTTCCAAGGCACATCTGGACTTGCCTGAAGGCACATCAGCGTGCCCTGCACCACCATTTGAGAACCACTGCCATAGACATATAAAAAAAATTACATAGTATAAACATTGTCTTCTAATGTGAACATACCTAATTGTGGGACAAATTGTTGGTGGGGTGGTGTATTGTAACTGTGCACTTTCTCTGTATCAGGTCTCTCGTCTTGCAGGCCTGGTTTGAACTTGACCTGGGGCCTGTTAGCTGTGTGTCTTCATCAACTGTCTAAGCTACTTCCCAATTCTATCCAGTCTCTTCTCTATCAACAAAGGCCAAAAAAGCTAAAGCATATCTTTAAAAGGAAAAGCAACCCACAATGTAGGAATGGATTGATATTGTAATTTTGGTCATGGAAAAGGTACACTTTCATCTGATCTGGTCTGAAGAGACTCAACATGTAACCCTGTAACCAGGGTTCAATTTGAATCTATCATTTAAATCTAATTTTCAGTAATCTGCTCTCCACATTTGTATTTTCTTCTATTTGTGATATTTGAGGGTTATTTACTATGTTCTTTTTTAACATATTGCTCTTTGGCAGAAACCTCTCATCTTTATTTTTCCTGTAGCATGAGGGTGCTACAGGTCACCCTCATGTCTGCTTGTAGATTTGTGTACATATTAAGTCAATGGATAGTGTATGAAGTAGCTTGTTCCTTAACCAAGTTACTCAATAGGGTCCGGCAGCTGTAAATAAACCTCTCTACTCTCCCAGCTAAAATGAGCTGTTTGTGGACATTGTCTCCATGTTTAGCCCATTAAAAGGAATGAATAAAATAATACATTTACCAGGAATTCACATTATTTTCTTTCTTTGAGAAACACTTGGACAATAAAGGCTACAGCTTTTTGAGAAGGCACACAGTAAATTAGAGTACAGTGAAGACAGTGGGTTGATGAAGTTGTGTTGGAAATAATCTTTTGAATCTTATTGAATTTCTAAACATAATTCTGAATCAGTTCAACTTGTCCATACATCAGTATTTGTATACCTATTTTGAAGATATTTAATGTTCATAGTTAATGCATTTTCACCAGCCTGTCTGTATGTTTTCATACTAAATTGTTTTTCAGTCCAGCACAAGGTTTCCCCTTGTATATCTATATTATTGTTTATTATTATACGTTATTATACATATCATTATACATATATTATTAAATATTTGGATCGGTGCTGTTTATATGTTATATTGTGTAAGTATATATTTACGATCCAAAAGCTATCAATGTAATCAGAGCCGGATTTTGGTTAAAACCAAACTGGCAACTGTCTATATAAAAAGGCATAATGTCATTTATGGTGATTTAGTGTTTAATTATTTTTAGGAATTTTAGGGATATGAGATTTTGGGCCTGATCGTGATGATGTGTTAAATTAATACAGTTATTTAGAACTTTGAATATCTTGGGAAATCCTTTTGGATGAAGACATCTACACCTCTTGCAAACCCTTTCCTAAGTGACAGCAGGACAGAGGGGTCATATGATGTATGCATAGCCTTGTGGATGATGGAGAGTCTGAATAATGGTGTAATGTGACATACACTGCAGTAATACTATTTTGCTCTATCTTTTGCTTTAATTGAATCCATGCTAGTATTCTTTTTTTTTTTCAGACCTACCATTTTGTTTAGCTGTCTCATAATCCACCTTGCACACCAGCCTCCCGTCCTCCATGAGGTAAAACTCGTCCCCCGTGGCCAGCTGCCGGCTGCACATGATGCAGGCAAAGCAGTGCAGGTGATACACAAAGTCCTGCGCCTTCCGCACAACCTGCGTGGGAGGAATCCCCTGCTGGCACGACGCACATTTTGTTCCAAAACGTCTGCAGGGGAACAAGAATACAGGAGCCACCATTAGAACATTAAATGCTAACACCAGCAGGGTAGATTGACATCCTTCTCCTCTATATCTCCATTTTACTGGCTGATGGTGACGGTGACACCAGCTGAGATTAAAATTTCACATGCTAGACAGCTATTTCTTCAGCTGCAGCCAAGAATGATGGCACAGTGTCTACATTAATAGTCTTAGCTCCAGCTGTTGTAGAGGGTAAAATCAGCACTGGAATGCATTTCTATTAACGATAGACCTGTCTGAGGCTGATGGATGGAGAGGATCAATGCACTGTGTGGCGCGTGCATGTGTGTGTGTATGTGTGAGCATGTTTGCATGTTTATGTGTTTGCAGATGAAGTACTCAGAGCCAAAAAGTAGGAGGAAGAGGAAGAGAAAGAGGAGGAGGGAGGGTACTCACAGTAAACACACCCTGAGGAGAACCAATAAAACACTGACTCAGGAGAGGCTTTAAATCACACAGCCAACCCACAGACATAAAAAGAGCAAGGTGAGGCCTCCAGATCACTGAATCTGTGTGTCTGTCTCTTCTATGTTAAAGCATGTGCATGTTCCCCAGATACACATGTCCCAAACCACAATTTGAACATGCAAGATCCCCCTCCCTTTCTTTCTGTCCCCTGGGTCACCTAACATCGTTAGACCTCAGCGAGACTGCAGAGCTCTTTAGGTCCCATTCAAGCTTCAAGCATTAAAACCTTTCAAACATGATTTAGGGAAAAGCCTAGATCTGCTGATCCTGTTTTGGATAAAAGTCAAACTCAATTTTCTTATAAAGCCTCAGAAATCCAATAGTAACAAAGCAGAAGTAATAAAAGATGTCTAAAAAGAAGGAGAAGAAAAGACAGAAGTAAGAGGTTGTGATTTGGAGAAAACAAAAGAGGCTTCAGTACATTTCTGCATTTTTGTGTATTTGTTTTGCTCTTTCTTTTGTCATCAGAAAAAAAATAGAAATCACTTATTTTATTAACACTGAATTCAGATCAAACTAAATAAACAATATTCAGTTTTGAATAAAATTAGGATAATGTAGCTTTAAATGCAGAGGTAATGACTTTTAACAGACCAAGCTATGATGAGCTAATTCAACCCAAACTAAATTACTTTCACTTAAATGTTATCAAAAGACGAGGTAGTCTCTGCCAAGGGTGCTATGTTTTTGCAAGAATTTGTTTGTTTGTTTGTTTGTTCGTGAACAGGATAACTTAAAAAGCTATGAATGGAAATATTGGTCATTGCACAAGGAACATTTATTTTTTGTGGTAAAATTCATCTGAATCCAGAATTTTTTTCAAGCATTTGTTAACATTGCGAGATAGGACAGATTTCCACATTTTTGACAGTAACTCTGTCAGTTCTGAAAGGATGTTGATGAACTTTTCAGGGAATGTTGGTCCTGGTACAGAAGAGAAGTTGTTTGATTTTGTGGTGATCCAAATTCGGATGGGGATTCAAAATTTTTCAAGAATGTCTTAATGAGATGGGGCAGTTTTCCACATTTTTGACAATAATTCCCCCTAGCATTTTTGATAATGCATTGGTAGATGTTTGTGCCCTGAAAGTAGAAGTTTTAGAACATTTTTATTTGAATTGAAAGAGGATCAATAAGATGCAAAAACTTGAACATGGACTGTAATTTTAAATTTGTTTTTAGTAAATCTATGATATTTTAGTGCTTGACTCTCCACATATAATCACAATAATGTTATTTTTCATAACAACAAAATAGTAATAATAAAATGATAGTAATGATATAAAAAAAACTTTTTTTCTTAAATATTTAATAATAGTAACTGTTAAGAAAAATCCTTGGCTTTATAAAGGAAATGAACTACAAATACCAAAAGACCGTTCGGATTAATTTTAACATTAACTACGCAGCAAGGATGGCAACAGTTTAGGCTTTAATTAATAATTTCGTCAGATAGCCTTAAAGCATCAAAAACTGTCAATGCATTCATAAATAAGACATCTCTATTTTTCAGAGGTAATGGGAACCTAACTGTAATTTTTTTATCGGATTTTGTCAAGTAAATGGTGTTTGCCTCCTCACTCTGCTTTGTTGAGGAATCAGACCTGCAGGGTATGAGGAGGAGAGGGCTGACATGAGGCTGGGGTCAGAGGAGACATACGAACTGAAAGCGAAGCAGGAAAATTGTACTGACTTGAAGAAATCTTCCTTGCAGTAGACGTTCCCGGCCCTGGAGAAGCATTTGTCCGCCAGCGGAGTCTGACAGTCGGCGCACTTGAGGCACTTGGAGTGCCAATGTCTGTCCAGCACCTTCAGGATGAACTTGTCCAGGATGTGCTGACTGCAGCCGGCACACTGAGGGATCTCTGCGGGGGGACACGGAGAAGAACCGGGTCAGCACACCACACTGTCATTAACACCGACATCTTCAGGGTTAGATGGTTTCTGTTCGCAGGTTAAAACAATTTTAACTCCAGCACGCAACAACTGGAAAAGCAAAACTCAGAAAAACATTTACTTCAGTAGCACTGCTCTGAGTTTATTTTGTTATTTTTACCTCCCATCAGTGTTTTAGGAAAAATTTGTTTCATAAAACCTAAGCAAGCTTGACTGACACTGAATCTAAAAATCAAACCGTACTCTTTCTGTTCTAAAATGTTACCTTAGAGGTAAATTATTCATGCCATCCTCAAATTTGGCAATTTAGATGATATTTAATTAACATTAAACACTAAAATACGTTTAATTGTATCACCATGGGGAAGAAACGAGGACTGCAGTTTTTACACATTATTTCCTTTAATTCATGATTATTAAGTCTGTGTTACAGTTTAATTTACATTGTTATGTTTATAGTTTATTTTTGTATGTGGTGTTTCTATTCTACATTTGATTTAAACGGATGCTTTTTATTTTTTTTAAAGCCTGGCATTACAATGGTTAATTTTGTTTGCAATTTTCTATGTTTATGGTCTACTGATGGTTCAGACCTAAACTGTCAATGAAGCGATTGGAAATTATACCAATGTGTATTTGAATTAGCTTTCACTGGCTTCCAGATGGATGATAATGGATATGGTGAAAACATTGCGAGATATAAAGTTGATATACCTACCAGTTTGCATTTAACCGTCATATTTTTTTGTTCAAAAACATTTAATTTAACACATTTTAAATGACTGTATAAAAAGATTCTAGTCATGTTTGGTTGATTTTTTTTTTCCACAATTGTCCAGCCAAAATACAGTTATACAAAGAAAGGCATTTACAAACACTTCACAATTTCAGGTCATTTTATGTACCGTCACTGTCCATGGTGCTGAACACTGTGTCGTACAGACCTTTTCCACTTTAAAAAAAAAGCACTGTTATAATTTACGTTTTTGTCCTATTCTGAATCACCTTTTCGTTTTGATTTTTATTCTATTGTGTTCCCCTGAAACCTGGTCGTCTCGCAGGTGTTTTTGTGTCTAGAGTTTTGTGGAGTTGGCAGATGAATCAGATTAAATAGGATCGAGACGAGATCAGACTGTATTTCGTGTTACCGGATGTGAAAGTAGAACAGATGAACAGGGGTGGTAAAATAACATTTAATTTATACAGTTGCCATTAACTGCTGATTTCCTTTTTTTGGTCCATCCAAAAGTCAGCTTTAAAGTCAGAGCCCTACCTTACCAAATTAAGTTCTCTTGTTCAGTGTATTGATATTAAGCAAATACAATACAGTCTATACAGCATCACCTCTATTTTATTGTTTGTATGCTGCCAAAAGTAACCCCATCTTTTACCATAATTGAATTGGAAACGTAAATTTATAGTTTTTGTATTAAAAACAGTGACTGGGGGTTTGGAAAAAATCGACACATCTTATTAATTTTGCATTCACTTTCTCCAGTTTTTCTCCAGATATAATCCTATTTAATTTTCTCTGACTTCTCTTAATGAAACACAGACCCCCCCTAAAACAGAAGATCAATAATAGGAGACGTGTACGGAGTAAAACGCAATGCGCGCGCGTGCAAAAATGAATAAAAAGCTACAGTTTAAAAAAACAACGATCTAACACAGTAAAAACGGATACGTCGCTCATTTTCTTGATTTAATCTTATAGGCTGTTTCAGAAACTGTAAGAAAAAATACTGTGCTTCCAGGTTATCTTGAACCAAAATTTTACTCACAGTTTTATTCATCAGCATTGTTTAAAGCATATATTGAAAAAAAAGAAAAGAAAAGAAAGTTAGCAACATGGCATGGAAACATAGCCTTCATGCATTTGTTCAACCTGAGTTAAAAACGTAAGGCTACCTTAGAGATGTAAAGATGTAAGTTAATCACCATGGAAACGCAACAAACGCAAAGGCCGCGGCATAATCTACGCGTCAGGTAAGGATACCGTGGTTTTATTTTACCTCATTCTACTTTATGATGCGAAAGGCTGGAAATCAAAGCCAAAATAAACCTGACGTTAGAGCAGCACTTTCCCTGATTTTCCTAATTATGTGGATTTTAATAAAACGTGGAGAAAGTGGGTGTGGGTGAAGCTGAATGAGGAGACGTGGTGCTGAAAGGACAGCAGCACGAGCTTGGCAACGAGCAAGCGTGCGTCTTCCAGCGCCAGTGTGTGTGTGTGTGTGTGTGCGTGTGTGTGTGTGAGGAGATATCAGTGTATCTGTTGTTTCCACTCTCTCCACTCTTCACTACTTTCAGCCTCATCACCTCCATCATCTCAGACTGAAGTGAAGCACGTTTACATTCACAGCAGTCCATTTACCAAACCTTTTTAACTTTGTGAGTGTTTTTTCTTTAAAGGAGAAGAGGGATTGCAGCCTGGCAGCCTCTCATACCTCCAATTGTGCAATGATTTGTGGTAATTAAACTTGAAGTAAACACTTCGTCTCACGGACTAATAGCCTGCAGGTTAAGGCTTGGATGTAATCGCCCTGAGTCAGCACAGCTCTCTGTCCAAGATATATTAAAATAGGATGAATTATCAGTCTCTCTTTTTATTCCTGGAATAATCCAGACTTAGATCCAGGATGAATGCTGTATACTGCAGGAGAGGGCTGAGTGGCAGGATGTTTATCCAACCTTTTAATCTGCCTTGATTTAAGCTGCAACATTAAAGAACATAAACTGAGAATACAGAGTTTATTTTTATCTATCAGATTCTGAATAAGGGTTTGTCACCAAGTTACACTTTTATGGGTTTGACATGTTGCTTTGGTACAAAACTGACACAGAAAGTGAAACCACAGGCTGTTAAATAGCAGAGCTTCTGCTGGCTCACAAATTAAATATATGAAAATATAAAAGCATAAAATATAACATATGAACACAAAACGCTAAATGGGGAGCCAGGGGGCTAAACAGATGTGCTGATGTTTGGCTTTGCTCGTGATTGACATTTACTTATTCAGCTTCTCAGTAAATATTACTGCATATATTTTTCATTTATTTTGTTTGCACTTACATTAGGTGGAGATGCCCCTGTAATAAAAAAAACCTACACATAGAAGCAAAAAAACCTACAGTCATAATAATCGCTGTTGTTGTTTTGGGAGGTTGATTAATATTGTATTCAGCACCAAACATATTTTAGTATTACATTTTCATCCAGCAGGCTTTTCATGCCAGCATGCTGAGTTCCAATTATCTTAATCATACCATTTTGCTGGATTATGATGTTTTGGTGGGTAGTGCCCATTAGGGCAAGTCCATCTGTACATTATTTTCTGTAAATAATAAGGTCAGAGCAGAGATGTGTTGGTTTACTCTTCTATTTTGATTGGACTGTCAGATTATAAAAAGCCTGTCACAGATTAACACACTTGGATGAACAGATGTAAGGGTATTCTTGTCTTTGATGCTGGAAATTAAATATTTAATCTTATTTTAAGTAATAATAGGCCTGAATGAATAACAATGAAATAACCTCATCCAATTTTAAAATGAAATAAAAATCATGTAGGCCTGACATTGGAGTTATGAATAAAAAAATAAAAGTCTTTTAGAGTTAATAATCTCTGTCATTCATGGAGTTTTTTTTTAGACCTAAAGGCACTTTAGCACCTCCAAATAGCAACGCAGCACCCCAGAAATATTAGTATCATGGGGCTCATATCCCTTTTAATTTAAGAACTGAATGATTTTTTTCTCAAAGCTATTTTCCCCTCTTGTTGTAATAATCAATCATATTTAAAGTCAAATATGTCAACTATATGAGACTATTTTCCTTTTCAGAGGTGTCCTTAAAAGCTAATTGTGGGGGGTGGGTGAGGTTGTTCATTACAGCAAAAGTAAAGGCAAAAGCAAAAGTATGAATTATGCACAGTGTTGCATGAAAAAGTCATGAATTCAAACGTTGTCAGTATCACAATAAATAATATTGGGATAATAATGGCTGCAACTAGTACTTAAATTGTTTGCACTTTGCAGTCATTTTAACTAACTATAAAATAATGTACCGAAATGTATGAATAAATTAGTCAATAACAGAAACACTTGTCCAATAAAAGGTGATTTTTTTTTTCAAAAAGTTAGTGTTGTAAAAATTATTTCATCGCATGTTGCTATTATTTATTTTTCCAAAAAATGACATGTGGTTAAAAAAATGGAAGAAAATCATTTGTTTATTAAAATTATAATATATGTTCGGAGATTTTTTTTTTAATTGTCTGCATGGTGTCCCAGTCTCTTTGGAAACGGAGTTAAAAGGTCTGCTCCTAAATGGGCCCTCGTGCCAGTCAAAGTCAGAGAGTGTTTGTCTGATGGGTGATGACAACTGCGTCTGATCTCTTGACCACGATGCTCGTTTACAAATTAACAGCTGCTCGAGGCTCAGTGTAGGAGCAACTGCCTGCTGGAGGATGTAACACAGTTACACGACAAATCCTTAAAAAATAGAGGCTGTTGCTTTAAATACTGTCACTGGTCCCCTTTTCTTGTTTTCGATGCATAACCGAAGTGATATCCTTTGCGCAATGGCAGATAACATTCTGTATCTTTAAAGGATGCAACTATCAGACAGACTTTTGCTTTTAGACCAAATATTTGTGTATTAAAAGTGTGTTTGTGCCTCTTGAAAAAGGTGAGCAGAAGGGCGCACAGCTGGCCTGTTCCTGTTGCTTTAAGTAATACCAATTTTCCGTTTCTATTTCAATGGATAATGGTGGCTAAATAAAGTGCCATCGTGTGCGCATGGGAGATTACACCCTACAAGTCCGGATTTGATGAGCCATCTTTCGCTTTAGATCAAAAATCTGTGTGTTTTGTGGCATCATTTTTGCTTCTTGAGAGCCTTTCCCTCCTCTCCTCTCTTCCTCTACCTCTGCACACTTACTGTATCCAAACCCCTCATAAAAACCCTGCTGCACAGAATGTACGCGCCAACCTGTTTCCACATTGAAATGAGACAAATGAGGGTTAAAAGGATGTCTTACGTTGCAGTGGGACTCCGAGAATCTCCGGTAAACTCTTAACAGGACTCTCTGTCGTTAGCACCGCCGCACTTTGCATCATCGTGATCCAAAACCGGGAGACAAACGCACGCGCATACACCCGCAACACGGTGGGCGCACTCCCCCTGTCCTGTCCCGTCTCGTGGAGAAATAAAAAGAAAAAGTGTACGGTGGTGCTGATGTGGAGGCCTCTCTCTGTCTCCTGTCTTGTTGAAGCAGCTCCCCTCTGTCCCTGTAGTGTCTCTATTCCAGGCCGGGCTGAGGTTGATGTCCGTGCCGTGCCGTGCCGAGCAGGTTTGGAGTGAATCAGACAGGCTGCCTGGTCCATTCAGCGCTGCAGGGGCGGCGGGGTGAGGCCCCCAGAGGCGGAAAAAGGGCATCTTCCATAGGTGTAGAGAGAGAGAGGAGGATGGAGAGAGGGGAGGAGGAGAAGGCGTCTGACACGGTTTATGAAAATGTCTCCGGAGAGGCGGGACCTGGTTCCTGTGGAGACCATAAATAGCTCACTGCAGTGGCTCCCGGAGGATCCCAGGGCCAGCAGGAAGAGGCTCCACTGAAGAGAGAACAATTAGGATTTGTTGTATTTCGTTTTTAAGTCAAGTACATATAGATTTTTGTTTGTTTCTATTTCGTTCCACGCCTCTATTTGAAAGGACAGTGGGAGAATTTTAAATTGGACAAAGCGAGAGTGGGAAATGATATTAAGAGAAAGAGGCCACAGTTGGATTCAGACCTTTATCCTCTATGCATGGGGCAAACCAAGCCTCAAGTTTATCTGTACTCATCATGCTAATGTATTAAAGTATCAAGTATCAGTATTTTTTTAAGTATCAAACCCTTCGACAACACAGGTGTTGGAAAATTGTCTTCAAAACATTTCAGATTTTTAGACCAAATTCAATGAAAAATTCAAAATCAATACATCAATTCATCCCCACGTCTTGGTCTTTTATTTTTAAGGAAGTCAAGTGGCGGAAATCAATGTTTCTTGAAAATAACAAATGCATTCAAACAAGGCTGCTGCTGAGAAATTTGGGCTCCTTGGAGAATATCACTGTGGATATTCTACCAACACACACCAGACCGACAGTGAACAACTGCCTGCACCACACTTCTGTTAAGAGGGGGAAAAAATTTAAATAACATTATGTGTGTTAAGACGCCTTTGTACACTCTGTTCAGTTTGTATAACCACTTCCTTGTCATTGATAGCTTCAAATAAAACGGTACAGATATTTTTTCTGTTTCAAGCCAAAGAAAAAAAAAAAATCTTAAAACAAAAATAAAACAAACACAAAATGTGTCTCACAATCAACGTTGACCTTTGGACCAATGCTACCAGATTTTTAAAAAAATCAAAATAAACACTAAAGGGGTGCTGGTTGGCGTAGTGGTTAGCATCCAGGCACCCCATGTACATGCTTCTGCTGGTCCAGGTTCAAATTCCACCTGTGACCAGTTTGCAGTGTCCTCCCCTACTCTCTCCCCCTTTCACAAGCCTATCCACTGTCTCTCTTCTACAAATAAAGGCACAGAATACCCAAAAACTACATTTAAAAATATATAAATAAAATAAATAAACACTAAAAGACATTTATTAATTTATTTTTCCAGCACAATGTGAGGGAAGTCTTTCCATATTGTGAGATATGACTAATTCTAATGTGGGACTTGTAATACTCTATGCGATTTTAGAGCCCTTATCAACCATAAATGTGCCTTAACTGTTCTCTCTGCAGCTCCTCTACCTGCAAACATAATATGAAAAGAGCAACAATGTCCTACAATGGTGCAGAATTCAAAATAGAGGGTTGTAATAGTTCTTTCCTTAGAGATCATCTTACAACAGTTCAAAATGCACGCATGCAGAAAATGGGAAGAAATATTTGCATGTGACACCCATTGAAAGCAAAGGTGCCCAGGGCTTTGTGCTCCAAAGGGACTTAAAATTTAATGTGCACACGTCATACATGAAGCTCACATCTAATGCTTTCCATGATTTAAAAACTGTTGTGTAAATGTAAATCAAAGCAGCCAAGTAACTTAAAGGGCACCAAAATAGGTTTTAATAACCCACAAAGGCCCTTTGAGGAGCACAAGCCAAAACATCACTGAGTTATTTAAATTAACATTATTTAGATGAAATAATGAGTTGTTTAATTACTGTGTGGGATAATTGCACGCACATGTTAGTAATATACAATTCCAAATGACGCATTTTACAAATAATGTAAGAAATATAGACACAAAATGAGCACATCTGAAAAACATCCATATTTGCCTAGACTGCTAATATTCTTGGATTTATAAGTTCATGCATGATGGCATTCATAAAGAGGATTGTCAACTTTTGATGATGCAGCCAGTAGTTCCTGATCTCTGGTGTTTTTAAGGGGTCATTGGTTGAGAACTTTGGGAGCCCTTGCTGTAAGATTTTGTGTATTTATTTAATTTACAACATGGGCATGTTCCTTCACTGTAAGAAGGTACTTCAAAATAATTTGTTCTCTACCAATAACTGCTTGTAGCTGAAGGAGAAAGAGCCATTAAAGGTCTCTAATTTGGGGCTCCAAATGACCAAAGCTACTCCTGATGCAGGATCATCCATAAGGGATAATGGTAAAGACATGATCCATCAAAGGTGTAGTGATTTCCTTTAATTTTAAACCTGAATACTCATCATGTGTTATTATGGCAGGAAAAAGAACATTCAAGATGTCTGTTTCAAAACTCCTAAAATGGTGCAGGCTTTATTTTTGTTACATTAATGTTGTGGAAGGGGCCACTGAATTATCAATAAGCACAATAATGTTGGTGTTTTCAGCAATGCAAAGACCTGTGACATGTTTTTCTTGCATTATTTAGTTTTTTTGATTGTTTTTCATTCTTAACTTCCAGAGGGTTTATGTTTCCACAGATGCTACTTATCCAACATGCACATGCTGATGCTTTATTTGTCATGTTTTGGCATACTTAGTTTTGACTTTTTAAGCCTTTCTTGTGTGGCATGACAGTGGAAGAAGTTGAAAGATGGGGAGACAAAACGGTGGAATGACATGGGGACATGTGGTAAAGGAGCCACAGGCCACATGAAAACAAATACTCCATGGACCACTGTCTGGGGTGTGCCAATCAACCACCAGCCCACCACCATTTCCTACACATTTATGTAATTTAAAAGCATCTGAGGACTGAGGAGGACCCAATTTACGAGTCCTTACAGGGACCCTGGTATTTTTCTGGGCGGGCCTGCTGGTTTGGGACTAAAGTGAAAGCCCAGAGATTACTGGTCTCATGTCTGAATAAAATCCAGCGCATCTTCCCTGCCTGACCTCCTGCACACCTCTCCGCTGAGTTCAGGGTGGCAGCAGCACCCATACATGCGGCTGTTTTCCGCCGTGTGTGACAGGTGGGATTAGGAGTCTGGGCGCGATCCTCCTGACACTGTTCATTTCAGAGCCCATCGTCTGCGGGGCTGCTCTCTCGGAAAAGATATTCCCTCCGGAGGGCCGCTAGTTCAAGCTAGATGAACTCAATCTTCGCTTCCAATTTAGCTCAAGCGAGGAAAGAAGAGCGCGCAGCGGCGTTTTAAAACAACAGAAGCTGTTTCCATCAACAGTGAGGCTGAGGGGCCCTGCGTGCATAAGAATATGCACAGGAGCAAACAAATCCAAATTAAGACAGAAAGCATTTAAAAGAGAAATTTGGTTTTAAAAAGATTTGTTTTGACAGTTTAACAATAATCAACGTATTTAAGGGATTTTACGCATATTTTATTGCATTGTTGTAAGTGTTGCCCTTCAAACTACAGATTACTAATCCTTGTTGTCGTGGAAATTCTTTCCTAACTATTGAAAAATATTGTAATTTATTGCTGGGTGTGTTCAAATTACAAAACAGTGGTTCATTGTGGGGAACTGATATTGTGAAGGGAAATGCGTGTTACCAATTCAAGTAAGAAACACAATGCAGCCAGCATACTCTGAGCAGCATTATTCTGATTTATCCTTCCGCCTTTTCCCGTATTTCCAACAAAGCATTGTTTATTATATTGTTGCACACCATTTATGCACTAAAGTGACCAGAAATCCCATAATCCTCTCCTCAGTGTGCGTAATATTTCAAATGTAATTTAGCAAAATGAAAACGCGCATCAAGCTGATTAAAAAAGGAGGCTGGGATATTACAGGAAGTTTATCCAACTGATACAAAGCTGCACATTGAGGGCCAGGTGTCCCCTCCATCTTTCCGTCCATATATCCATCCGTCGGTCCATCCATCAATTTATTCAACTATTCAATTACTCTGATTGTTGGAATCGAGAGCCTTTAGCTGCCCCGGGAAACAATGCAGATAAAAATGCTCTTAACCTGTCAGCAAAGGGCAACACAATTAGAATAATTGGCGAACGCAAAAATGCAGAAAGAGGAAAGATGTGAGCGCGCACATGTGGTTCAGTGGGACACTGAGCGATGCGCCTTTTTGCACAGCCAAATGAGATTGCCACAAAAAATTAAAAAGAACTAAAAACTCAATACATAAATTGCACTGAATGACAACAAATATATAAAAAATATAAATCAGGCTGAAGAGAATGGAAGAATAAAATATGTTACTAATGATTAATTTTGCGCAGTATTGACATACTTTACGCAAAATTAAAAATAATTCCAAAACACTTTAAATTCTCAAGTTATGTAACAAAAAATATCAGAATTTCCACATTCTTAGCTGTTGGTAAAAAAATCTTAAAGAAGGGGTAGCTGTATGAAATAAGAGTTGAAGAGGAAGCTGCTCCCGGGCAATAATTCAAGCAAAGGGCGACTCCTTTGGCACGGCGGTGACCCAGCAACCTCTAATTAGATCTAATATTTCAGTGCACGTGCTCAATGACATCTGAGATTCACAGATCCATCTTCCAGAGCACATAGTCACAAATACAGAGCAGGAATATATCCATGCAGGATGTACAGCCTTTTTGAGAATAATACATCAGGAACTCGATCATGATCCAAACACTATTTTAAAAGCCGATTTTGCTATTTGAATTTGATTAATTATATCAGGTATGAATTTATTATCTGACTTTTTCAACTTGATTCACACAGAGAAAAAGAAAAAGAAAACTAAGCACTTAATTTGGCGCAAGAGCAAATGTATCTTATAATAAATACACTGTAAGCTCAAATGGCGACAAAGAAACTGGCACTGCTGTAAAACTAAAAGTACCTGCATTGTAATTCACTGACAGCGTAGAAGTGCATTTTCTGCAGCTTGTGGCAACAGACCTACCGGATCACTCCAGCTGAGGCGGGTGTCTCCTTCCTCTCTCTCCTCCTCCTCTTCCTCTTCATCTCCTCCATGCGGCTAGGATTTTTTTTTCCTTTTTCGGTCAGCAGGATAAACAGAAGCTCACAGAGTCGAACAGCAGCAGTCCGTCCACACTTTCTCTAACATCCAGCGGCTTGAAAACAACATGAGGAGGACGCAGAAGCACCGTGTCCCCGAGCATTTGGTCGGACAGAGGAGCAGAGAGAGAGGGAGAGGCAGAAACCTGAGCACAGAGCACCGAGGAGAAAATTAAATTGCACTTGGGGGGCAAATTCTATTAGGGAATAGTTATTGTCTCCTGACAGCTCCTGTCCATTTGGGTAATTAGTAGAAGAGATTGGTTGAACAAACCAAATCTATTCCCGTCAGAAATGATATTTTCCAATTCCCCTGATTGAACCTGGCCCCGTGCTACGAGCGCGAGGCGGTAATAAGAACCGCGCGCTCATCCCAGGTCGTCAAATAGTGACGCTTTATCACGGCCTTTTGGCTGGAGTGGACTCATTTAACTCAAATATTCAGAGCTTCAACTCAACATGCAGAGAGGTCTTTCTTTGGTCTAAATATAGACTATACAGAGGTTAATTTGAGACCAAAATACACCGATGAGACTTCAAAAGGCTGCACTCCACACAAACGGTACAGTAAAAACGACCAGGTTATCATTATTGTTAATGTGTTTCTTGTTTAAACAGCTTTGAAAGGCGTAAACCATACCCACATTTGGCTGCTCCAACTAATTTGCAGTGCCTTCCCTACAGATGGGCTTTCAATGTACAGAGGTGGGAAGTAACAAAATACATTTACTTGTTCTACTTTTTTTTTGTTTTTGCATTTTTTAACCTTTTTTTTTTTGTTTCAGTAGTTTTACTCCAGTCAAATTTGGTCCTCACCACTAGCCTTCCACAACAGGGTGAAATATTTGCCTCACATCTAAACCTCAAATCTCCCTTAAAGAATATATTTCCATGCTGTAAGGACATTTCAGCTGTATACATACTTTAATGAATGAGCTAAATTAACAGAACAGAGAAGGTTGGTTATAATTAAAGGTATCTTTCCAGCCCAAAATGATTTAAGACCACTTTTATGACACATTCAGCTATAGTCCAGCTAAAGATCTTTTTTCAACTACCAAGGGGGCACAGAGTATCAATTTTGGTGCAGGAGCCCAGTTTTGGCAGCAATAAATGGAAAAATTCAAAGGGTCCATGATGAACAAGGACCTTTAAAATGTCTACAAACACTGTCTGAATTTGCAACACTTCTTTAGTGTCTATATGGGTCCGCACCACAAAGGGTCTTTTTTTACCTTTTTGGAATTTGTATGTCAGTCCTTTATCAAGTGTAATTATTAACTCCTTTTGGAGTTGAATTTTGAAACTCTGTAACATAAACTTTAGATCTATGCTTCTATACATTATTAGGAATGCACTCTAAGTGTGCAATCTTGAACTTCTTAAATGTTTACTCCATATTAACACTGCAAATTGTAAACATAGCTGTATTTGTTTACTGTCTATCAATGAAGTAACATACAAAATGAAAACCATTTGAGCTGAAGTTTCATGATATGGGCTGTTTGTTCAACAATGAAGACAAGTGAGCTGATTGACTATTTGAGTGTCACCAGAGTTCACAGTGAAATCTCTGTGTTAAATAGGCTACCCGTCAGTGACACTTATGGATTTGATTTACTGAAACATTGTTTTTGTTTCAACACCAACACTTTTTCAACTGAGTTAATTTGAGGAATTTAATCCAATTGAGAGCATAGTTAACTCTTCAGTTGCTGAAATTTTACCAACACCAAAGTTTTCACTCTTCTTAATTTGCTGTGTATATATTAATTACACCATCTTCTACAATCAGAGTACAACTACATAATTTATTGATTTGTTCTTTAAAACGTCTGATTACACAATTCACATTTGGATTGAAGAGATGTCCTTAAATAACACATTTCTCCCACACATACTTTCCACCAAAGCTACACCTAAATGTCAAAGTCATACGGCCTGTTCACACATGCACAAAATCCCTAAAAAATTCCCAAATCTAACAGGAATGCTGAAATTTCCCACCAAAGTAAACACCAAAGTAACGCAGCTGATAATTGCTTGATAGTTGGCATGCCTGGTGTTGGCGGGGAGATCCAAGCTGTGACAGTGAATCCATTTCATGGTCAGTTAAGGGTTGAAGAACCTTGTTTTCTGTGTTCACACATGCAGCTAACATATTTTTACTCAGATGGGAAATTGGGGCGAGAGCTTCTAATTCAGACTTTAATCTGACTTTTGTTTCTGGGGCTCAAGTATTTTCCCTTCTCCTCGCCCCTCAGGTCCCTGACAGGCAAATGTGAACAAATAACTCACTAAATCTTCCAGGGTGGTTAACACAAACATTTCGTGAAAATGCTGGGCTGGTTGTGTGAAAAGAGCTCCAGACTGTAACAGGTTGCATAAAATGAAATTAAGTATTTGAAGGATTATCTGGTCTGCAATAAGTGAAAGATTATGATTACACAAGTGTGGATAAGATGGGGAAAAAAGAAAAGACATATTGTTACGCGAAAGTAATTATTTATTATTTATTTTAAACTGAAGTTGAGCTCATAATTTCTTCTCGAATTTTCCAAGCTTTTTGTTTATTTTTTAACAAAACCTTTGGCAATCTTTTTATTTTTATCTATCAGAGTTAACAAATTGTCCTATTTTTTTAACTTTGATAGTACAGAGGTGCAGTAACTACATGGAACACAAACCATTGTGGGGTTTTACAGAAAAAAAAAACATTAAATATCAGTTTGTACTTAAAAAATCCAAATCTACGAGTTTGTCTTTAAGGGTTTTATTTACCCCCCTGGAGAACACCAAATCAGTGCTACTGTATGACAATCCCTTTATGTTTTGCTGCTGATGATTAAGATGGCTTTTTAAGTAAGATGGCCTGAAGCCCCCTTTGTGTTAAATATAAAACAAGCGCGTCCGACATAAAGTAAAGAAACTGCATTGAAAGTGCGGTGTGAATCTACACACTTCACTGACAGCAACATGTCAGCTGAATTGATGTGAACTGATGTGATGTGACTGACGAGAGCTGGATCATCTCCAGAAGACTATTCCTGTAAGCAACGTACAAGTGTTCAGACAGAGGAGAATAATACAGAACAGACCAGGTGGTGTTGATATGGAGCTTAGTATCAAAAGTAAATGGTAGAAGGTGGTTATTGGTTCTTCTTATACCTGAAGAAGTGAGCTTAGTCTTAATATTTTCTTCTTAATGGCATTAAAACTAAGACCATGCTCATCGGCTCAAAATCAACTCTACAAATCACAGCACACCCCAGCTCCACCCATCACCATTGACAGATTCCATGTACCCTTCTCCCCCTCAAGTCAAGAGCCTCAGCGTCATTCTGTACAACACCCTCTCATTTGCACCTCATATTCAAAACATCACCCAGACTGCATTCTTCCACCTCCGTAACATCTCCAGACTCCGCCCATCACTGTCCCAATCCAGCACTGAAATCCTGGTCCACTCATTTGTCACATCCCGAATCAATGACTGTACCACCCTCCTCACCGGACTCCCCACCAAACTCATCTACAGACTGCTACTTATTCAAAACTAGCTGCCCAGATCATCACCCGCACCAAATTGTCTGACCAAATCACCCCTATTCTCGTCCAACTTCACTGGCTCCCTGTACAACACCACATCCCCTGCAAAGACCTTCTCCTCACCTACAAAGCTCTCCACAACCAGGCCCCCACTTACCTCTCCTTCATGAGTACACTCCCTCCCTCACCCTCCCCTCAACCTCTGCTGGACTGCTAACCATCGCCACGTCACGCCTCAGTACCATGGGTGCCCGAGCCTTCTGCTGCTCAGCATGTAGACTATGGAACTCCCTCCCCCCTCATATGAGACAGTCAGACTCCAACACATCATTCAAATCCCAACTCAAACTCACCTGTTCAATCTGGTATTCCCTCGAATTGGACACTGCGCACTTCACTTGTTTTTATGTTGATTTTTTTGTTTTATGCTTTTATTTTCTGTAAGGTGACCTTGGGTGACTTGAAAGGCGCCTCCGAATAAAACACATTATGATTATTACTATTATTCAGCTTTTTTAAGGTACCCATTCAGCAAAGTGTTGATAAATAGTAGTATGTCTGATTGACTGTTGCATTTCGGTTGAGCTAAAATGTCTGTGAGCATTGTGCTAATCATCATTTTACTTCAGCTGCATGACTTCAAGACGAACAGATTATTAGCCGACAGGGACAATTACATTTGTTAACCCTCATGTTTGACATAGCATACTGTGTACTATATTGGATCCATCAGAAAAAAAGTCATATTTTTCACTCTCTCTGCATCAACTTCTATGATTTCACTGGCACCAGTGTCTTTATTAATGCACCCTTGGCCACCGGACCAAATTGAATTTTATTGAGACGCCCTCCCGGAGTTGACCTGAATGGTTTATTTTTGATTAAAAAGAGAAAAGAGAGTCAGACAAGCTCAACATGTCTTCAGTAATTTGAAAGAGTTTATAATGTATAGAAGAGAATACCTAATTTTGAAAAAGTTTATGGGCCCTAACTCCCACCACCCCGGCCACCGAGCACCGCCAAATGGCACCCCGATGATTTGCACCTAAACATCCAGCAAAGGAAAGTACTAGCCAATTTGTGGCAAAGGTGCTTTAGTGCCTCCAGAATAGAAAAACCCAGTGTGCTTCTAAATAATGTGCACTTGGGGGATTTAGAAGTAGTTTTACCCTGTTGATCCTGAAAAATGAATGGGTCTTATATTCTGTATCATATTCTGTTGTGCAAAAATGAACTGCTAAGACCTAAAATGAGCTGAAACTCAAATAATACATTTATAACACACATTATAGAGATCACAACGTAGAAGAGATTGGATGTTTGGGAGATGAGCAGATGAGCTTACACATGAAAAGGGGGAGGGGCCGCTGCAGTAAAATGAGATGGATTTGACCCTGCTTGACTCCTTTCTTTTAAAAGGCTGAATCTTTTTAACAGAAAGGGGATCTGGCTTAGTTTGGAAGTGATATATACCAATACCATATATTAACCTCTTTTTCATCATTTATTCACCCCCCTCCCCACCCACCCACAGCAGGAAGCTTTATAGTATTATTAAAGTCAGAAAGAGAGATGACAGAGAAATGCATCAAGGCCCTGCTGCATTTTAATATCAACAGCAGAGAGGTAATAAACATGGAGGCAGAGAGCAATGCAGGAGACGAGCAACTATAAAAAGCCCACATTGTCTAATTTATGAAAGACAACAACAGGGCAGCAAGGTGAGCTTCTTACCCTTCAGTCTGTGTTTTCACAACAACAACTCAATGCACATCATTTTTTAAAGGGATAATTCAGTAATTTTGATGTTGGGTTGCATCAAGTTCTTGACAATAGTCAGTAAAGTGGCTGAAAGTGCTCCCAGCAGTGCTGCACCTTTAAGGAGAACAGGCTGAAGTGAGCGGTGAGGTACAATGCTGTTGATTGGTACAGTTATTTTGAGTTATGTGTAAGTTCAAAAAAAAAAAAGCAATGAATCTGTGGTGGGTAGAATGTATGATTGGGTGAAAATTTCAGAGCGCTTTATCAGGTAGGTAATGTGTTTTTCTGAGTAGTGTAAAGAGTTGTGATCTTTTAATATGTATTAAAAATACTGTTTCCACTCAAAGTTAGCTACTGCAATACTTTTGTCCCTTGTGGTTTCCACAGTTTTTTCACACTGTTGTGATCAATCAAATTTTGCATCTGAATTCAAACAAATCTAGACCACAATCTGCCCTGGCTATGCCTTGCTTTAGATTTGAAGCCTTTATCCTCAAAAACTAACCCTCCTAACCACAAACAGTCACCTCTAAAATCTCTCTGTCGCTCTGTTTGAGCAGATAGTCAGGGTATGTATTGAACTCTGAATTAGATTCTAGCACATAAAACTAATTAAATTAAATTCTGCCTCTGATTGGGACAGATTAGGACCACACACACACACACGCAAATGTCTTGATTTAGTTTTGAAGCCGATGTCCTCGGTGTGAGCAGCTCACCTCCGCCTTGGCAGAGCTGCAGACTGATATTATACTACTGCCAACTTCCTCATTAACCATCATTAGTCTGTACCAGTAAAAACACAATCAGCTCACTGAAGCTTCAGCAAGCATCTGATAGAGAGCTTCCGTGGGGTAAGCAGCACGGAGCAGTGCTGACTCCAATCCTATAACAAACACAGGTAGACATTTAAACAGATTAACAGATCAGAGGTGTGTGAGAAAGATGTTCAGACCAAATGTCAAGTCAGGATTTCATCAAGTAAAAGGCACATCATGCCGAATAGTTGCAAACAATAAAATTGTTTGAAGGTTGATTCTGTCAGGATACCAATGTTTATATTGATAAATGTTGGTAAAGTATCTATCTATCTATCTATCTATCTATCTATCTATCTATCTATCTATCTATCTATCTATCTATCTATCTATCTATCTATCTATCTATCTATCTATCTATCTATCTATCTTGAACAGTGAGTCAGTTTGTGTGCATTGGTTTAATAAGTGGACTGGTTAGGTAATAGCTTGAGTTTGACTGGCTTTAGAGACATGTCATCACAAAAGAGTGTCTGCCCTTCTGTGACATAGCAGGTAGAGGTAGAGCTGCTTTTTACACACTGCCTTAATCAGGGGACAAAACAGTTCCACTGACACACATATAGGGAGACCTTCAACATGTTCTACACAAACACTCAAAGACATTTTTGTCATCGTTTTAACTACATTTTTGATTGTCTTGATATATCAACTTTTACTGAATTTTAATAACCTTTACAATTGAAATGTCACTTATACACATACTTCTTTAATAAAAACAACTTATTTATATACATGAACTTATTGGAATTTTTCATTATATGCTGTGGCGGTAGTGTTCTGTGCATGTTTTTAAATTTGAGTTGAACTAAATTGTTCAGTTTTCTGAGATAGCATATGAGTTAGGTTAGTTAGCCACTTAGTTTGGTAGTTAGCAAGCTAGCTTGTTTGTCACAGTTGGTCAGCCAGTTTTTTTTTTATAGTTTTAAAGTATATATTAGAGGAAAATTTCAGGATTATGATCTGTTGCTGTTGTTTGTTTACTTAAGTCTGCCTGCAGTTAGCTTCTTTTGGTAGCCAAACCCTTTTTTGGTGACAGACATGTCAACCCTCTTGAAAATGAGATACCACATCTAAGGGGCTAACCTTGCATACATTTATTTTCAGCAGAGACAAATATGATGAGGACAGATTTTTGATCTGGGTGTCCATGCATTTGTTGCAATTCTAAAGTCTTATTTTTGGTCCCTTTGTCTCTGCCTGTATGAAAACATCTCTGGATGTATATATATATGTTTATCTGTATATTTTAGATGCAGTATATGTGTATAAATGCATGTGTATTTATAAAATAAAGTGTATGTCTTCAGCCTGCTCTTATTGGAAAGTTCCCTGAGATAACACCTGTTGTGAATTAGCACCATACAAACACATACCGACTGATTGAAAATGTGTGAATGAGGATCTGATTTTAAGTATCAAAGAGTTTAAGTCATATCCACTGCTGCAAAGCCTTGATGCTCCTCTGCTTTAATGTTTAGCTATTAGTCAGCCTTGTGTGTGTGAGTGTGCATGTCTGTATTTGTGTGAGTGGGTGACAAGTTGGGGTGAAGGTAAGGGGCAGGAGTCAAGGGAATTCAAGGCATCGTTCTAGGAAACACAAAGCTCAAGATCAAGCGTCGGTTATCTTTCAGATGGGCTTCTTGTAATCCGTACGACATCAAACCCTTGTCCCTCCTTCCAACCCTCCTTTTATCCCTCCCTCTTTTATCCAGCCCTCCCATACTATCTCCCTCCATGTTACCCCCACTCTCCAGAGGGTCCCTCTCAAAACCTCCCCCACTGAACCCACCTACAAGTGTGTGAGGGAAGAAGCAGCCACACGAAAGCCGATTGCGTTTTAATAAAGTTTATTATCTGCAGGGAGCTAATCCTCAAGGGTAATCTCTCCCTGTAGTCCTAAAGGAAAGCTGGATTACTCACTTGCTATAATCCCAATGAAATTGTTAGGATTTAGCTTGCAGTGCATAGCAGATGGTAACAGGCTTTTTCCTTCAACCTTGGATGCTTTACTCACTCAGTGTCTACATTTAACACCCTGGACCTCCTTGTCCAGTAGTCTGGGTCAAAACAGAAAACAAACACATTTGTTTTTGCCTAATCTGCACAAATTACCAACTAGGAATACAAGTAAACAATTTTTGGCATCTTGGACAACAGAGTCGTAGACTCTTCTGGGACAATCCATGACTTTCTGACAGATAATCTAGTATGTTGAAGTTTTGTTCCTTCATAACAGCAATATTCACCAATAAAAACACCAAGTACTCTTCATTCCATCCACAGACGCAAACAAACCAAACAATCATAATAGGAGAAGAATTAAGTCACTGCCTTCAGTTGGAAATATGAGACAGAGGAAAAGTGTCTAAAAGTGAAACATCATCTCTGCCTTTAAGATGCAGCATGCTGTGGAAGACCAACAATTGAAGAAGAGTTGTGGTGTGAATAACAGCAATGCTGTAACAATAGCCTTTAGCATCAGGCAAATGAATCATTCAAAACATTTGTAAAGACAAACAACTACAATGCTCTGAATAGTGTAGTGCAGTCCTACATTTCCCAAGTCATCACTGCCATCATAACAAATACAACAGTCACGTACAACAGTGTCGTCTGTCATGTCCGATGATTAAGTCAGTGCTTGATTTTCTTGCTCTACAAATGCCTAAACTGACACAATGACCACCATAACAGAGAAAAAAATTATGTTGTCCAACCTTGGCATTAATGTTTATGCCCTTCCTTTAAAGTGAGGAACTTCTGCTTTGCTTTGGCTTTCTGTTACCCACTGAACAAAGTAGCTATCACCTTGTTGAGCTGTAGGAGGGATTTCTGAAAACATGCCATCCAGGTTTTAATTTGTTTTGAAATGTATTTGCATGAAAAAGTCGTGGTCTTTGGCATTTTGTTTTCCAGTCCCTCTGTCAAGGTCCTCTTTGTGAAAACAATACAGGTCATAAGTCAAGGTCACTGAATGCAATATTAGATGAGAAGAAGGCTTACAGGACTTTTGTTTAACTTTGCAGAAATTTCCACTGATTTAGGAGGGAGTTGGTACAATTTTGGCAGTCAAAGATCAAGGTAACCTCACTTTAAATCTTGATGCACCTCTACAATTGAAGATATGATTTCTGCCACTCACATGTTCACAAACACAGTGATAAAGTGGTCAGAGTATTTGTCACTCCAAGGCTTTGATTAAACTAAAATAATTCAGCGAGAGAAACAAGAGAATAAAACCTCTGAGTCCTTATCAAAAATAATTTTATTGATTTCAACAGAACCAACAGAAAAAAGTGTTTTTGAGAGTTTAAATGCATCACATAGTGGATGCATACCAAAACCAAATCCTGCTTATTCTAATACCGGTTCAGTGTGAAGATATGTCAGTCCACAACATAGGTTTGATTTGTGGACTCAGCAGCGTGATGTCATATTCAGGGACGTGACACCATTAAGAAAAACCACCTGGGGGGGGGGAGCTAACCAGGAAAGTAGTTTTTTCCTCTTCTTTGATGGTTTTTAGGGTTGAAATACACTTTCTTTCACAGCTTAACAAATTCACTGTCAACCTTTGATTAATTATATATTTTTTTAAAAAAATAAGATTTTCGGGGCTGGACTTTCTTTTAAACTTTTGGGTTACTGAACAACAAACTTCAAAAACACAAAACTGAAGGAAAAAATAGACAAGTTCTTCATATTCATCTATCTGATTTAAATTATTCAAAGGCTAATTAAATAAAACTATAACGTGAAACTGTTTTTGGTCAGAAGCACACAGAGTAGTAGCAAAGATCTTTCCCCTTTCATGAGAGATGAAAAAGAAGAATGAATTACAATATCAGCTACCAGTTACACAACTGTGAGTAAAGCAACAATTATCACTCCATAAAATATGAAATTAGTTGCACTGACATCTCTCATATACAGGATTGAATCCTTTCTAAAGTGGTCTAACAGAATCACAAACATAAGTAATTAACCCCAAAACAACCACTCACTCACTGAATCACTGCGTACATGGTTTTAAAAAACTGGACAATACAATAAAAGTTTGGTCAGGTTTAAGTGTGAGGTGGAATAAGTGACCTGATCAAATGCATTTCTCTCAGTTTTCTTCCACATTCAGGCTAAAACACAAAGTTGCCTTTTATGGCTGCAGGTTACAGTTAAGTGGACATCTTAAAATGGCACTAATCTTGGCACATCCCCTTAACCAGAATCTTAGCCCTCATGAACCTAATGAATGTTAATTATAGCCACTCAGGTCAAACTTGAATGCACTCCGATTCAGGATAAGACAAACTTGGCTCGTCGTAGTTTGAGGCGGTTTTTAAAGAAGAGGTACATGGCCAGAAGACACGTGCAGGACAGTAAATAAAGGAAGACACACAGGCTGATGTCCAGTCTTGAGAATCCGATGCTCAGCAAGGACAGCATCCAGCGTCCTCTGTGGTTCAACTCTACCTCCTCCTCCTCCAAGAACCGTCCTGCCAGCTCACGTTTATGCCTGTGCTCGCTCAACTCAAAATCTGTGTCTATTGGCTGCAGGCCTATCATCCCCAGCCCCGTGTCCATGCCGAGCCTGAACCCGGGGTGCGGCTCCTGCTCAACCTTCCTCTGCAAGGTGCGTTGTTTGACTTCAGAAGCCGCCATTCGCAGAGCCCGGGCCTTGTAGTGCTGGTTAACAAATAAATCGAGATCTACGATGTCCTCAGGTGCCTCTCGTTTCCTTCTTGCCACAATACTTGGCTTCATTTGTCGCCCTCCTTTCCCTCTTTGATCATCCTCTTTTCCAGTTCTAGCCTGGGGAATGTTAGCCTCCATCTCCTGATGAGCTTCATTCTGAGGCTCCTCTTCTTCCTCCTCCTCTTCCTCTTCTTCTTCTTCAGGAGGTGGTGACGGTGAAGGCGGTATAGTTTCCCGAGCTCTCCTTTCTTGTCTCTGGCTTTCTAAAGCTTGCTGGCGTTTACGCTTTTCTTCCTGCTTAGCAAGGACATCATTTTCAGTTTCCAGGTAGTCTGACCAGGTGAGAGAAGAAAAATACATTTAATCATTGAAAGAATCAAATATCTCTTCTATTAGATGCTCTTCTGAGCTTTTTTCTGTTTTAATTGCAATGGATCATAAACCTGTGGCAGCCATGTTTGTGTGACATCACACTGGGGTGAAAAATCCAGAGGTTAACATGAGCTATTCTATCCCAGTTTGCTAACCTCTCAATAGGTGGCAACTCCTTGGCTTTTATTCTTTATATAATTGTAAAAATTTACTGGTAAATAGGCATTATCAATCTTACAAACATAAAGTTACCTCACTTCTTCAGGAATTTTATTTTTGGCTAATACTTACTAGGGGTGCAATGATACACATAATTCACGGTTTGGTTCGATACGTTTCAGTCACGGTTCGATACTTTTTTGATACAAAATATGAGAAATTTCAATGCCTTTTTTACTTGTGTTTTATTAAAATAACCAACATTTGTTTCAACCCAGAGTACATTTTCATTAAATTGAATTAAATGCAACTCTTGCAGCTAAACCAGGCACATTCCTCGGTGCATACTTAGAATCATAAAAAAACAAAAACATCACCATGTAAAAATAAAAATAAAAATAAGTAAAAAAAAATAAGTGTATCTAATAGAGAACTGAACCTTCTTATGTGGTGCATTCTTAACAGCAGAGTAAATATTACAAAGAACTAGCTATAAGTGTATCAAGTGTCCGTACCATGTCCTGAAACCCGGCGTTATCCACAACAGAAAAGGGTCTCATGTCGACAGCAAAAAAAGCAGCTATCCCCAGGTCGATTTCCTTTGCCCTCTTTGAATCATGTGCTAATGGCTGTCTAAATGACCCAGGTAAAGCCTGTAGCATGTGTGCCCCTGTACCAACGGGATGATGTCCGTGTAGATGTTTTGTCATGTTTGTTGTATTTCCACCGACGTAGTTTAGCATCGTGTTGCACTTCCGACATACTGTTGTGTTTTTGTCTACAACACCTGCATCAGGGTCATACCTAACATGGAAGCCAAAGAAGTCCCAAACGCCAGATCTAAATGAAAGTGGAGGGTCTGCAATTTCAGCTGAAGGTAAAGCACTCGCCATGTTGCAGTGCCCTAGCGTATGTAGCTTCTTCTTTCTCAGCAGCTTGGCCGAATGAAAGGGGAGGTGCTGCGTGCGCAGCTCAGCAGATCTATGCTCGACAATGCAGCCCGGAGTAGTCGAACGCAGATTCACTAAACTTTCAGCTCATAGCACCTCGTCAGAAGTTGATCAAATAAGTAAATACAAAATTGCCTATTGTTCGGTTCATAGGGTGTACCGAACCGAGGCCACTGCATCGAACGGTTCAATACAGATGCATGAATTGTTGCACCCCTAATACTTACATATATGCACATTTTAGTTTCTTGTCTTCTACTGTTTATAGTTCTTTATTATGCACTTATTTATTATTACGGTGTTTTGTATCTATTTTAGTCCTATCATTTGTCTTGCAGTAATTAAAAATACATGTCACCTCCTACACACAGTTTGTATTATACATAACACTTACAACTGTTATTACTGTAACATTAGCATGGCCATACTATGCATATCAAGTGGATGAAATCTCTATCATATTAAAAAATAGGTAGTACCAAGATAACATCACAAAATGTCTCTTTTAAGAACAATAATGCAGCAGCTATAGGTGTGGGTGTGTTGTGCTGAAAGGGGACCTGCCAGCAGACCTCTGGCTGGCCCATAGTGAATGTGAAAGATAAAACACTCAAACAATCTGTTGCAGTTTTCTTGAAATATTTTGTCCTTTCAATTTGCTTTCTATGGGATGTTGCCCTGATGGAATTTAAATATATCCCACGGATATGTGAAACTGCCCATCTGGTGTCCGGTTTGTACCAAGAAAAAAAATAATTGAAGGCACAATATTGGGGGAAAAATTTAAACAAACACTGGCTTCTTTTCTGATAGTATGAATGCTCCAAACTTTTCCTTTTAGGTTCAACACTTCAAACATGCTATGTTGGGGTCAAAGAGCATTGAGCATCTTTTTACTTAACATTAGGTTAAACGTTTTTCTCTAATTTATTCATTCAAGATTGCTCTTGCCAATGACCAGATAGTGTCAAAGGGGATGTATAAAACGGGTTTGAAACAAAGCACACCAGACTGATGTAAACAAAATCATTTTACCCTACATCCAAATGAAAACGTGTTGATGTATTTTAACTTGACATATTGTCCTGCCAAAAGTCAGCCAGGCAAAAAAAAAAATCTGTTATTTAGCAAGATCATGTAATTCATGAAATACAAGCTTTTCAGAAATAAAGCTTCATGCGCACCTCGGAGGATACCGCTGGAGGAGAAGTAGGACAGCAGGAAAGCAAGAACCTGATCTTTATTCCACACGTGCTCCCTGTTCCGACTCACTGTATGGCAGCTTGGACACAAGTCTGGAGACGGCCACTGGATCTTAGGGAATTCAGGGTCTTCAGAACCATCACCTGCAAAGATAAAGACCGGAGAAGGGATATTGTATTTTAAAACGTGAACCTAATCACCTTATATACAATCAAACACAGATTGAAGCAGAGAAAGCTTACAATAAAAGTAAATCTGGGTGGTTGAAAACGAACATTCTGTCTTGAGGAGCGAAGTTTTTAGTATACTGACAAAGACTTATTGCTGAAAGAGGGTAGAAAAGGTCAGTAAGGAAAGACAGTTGAGGTTGGTCCAGTCGAGGTTAGGTGTAGAGGGCTCATGGCCAGGTCAGCAGTCTCTGACTCAGAGAGCTGGGGGAGAGAGTTTGTGAAAGGCAATAAAAGTGATTTCAGATGAGGCACATATAGAGGGCTAATTCCAGTGGGTGGCTAAAGATGAAAACTACTTTGTCCTTTCCCCCCTCCTTTTCTTTCCTGAGAGATTGTGAGGCGGTAAAACAAAAGAAGAGTTCAGCGGGATTAAAGCTCGTTCTCTTTAGGGCACCTCACCCACACTCTGCCCAGGTGAGGTCAGGGGCCTTTTAATTCAGTGCTTATGGTTTACCTGAGCTCCTCACTCTGTCATTAAATTCAAGACTTTTTAAGACCCTTTAAGGTCAAAACTAGGAACATTTCATTTTTTTTTTGCACTGCAGAATGAAAGGCAGGTCTGGTTTATTAGTTGTTTTTCTGTGATATACTAAAATACTGATTTGTTTAAATGCTACTAACTAGGCTGCCAAATGTTTTCCAGTGATCACATATTTATTCAAATTGCTCTCCTAAGAAAATGAAAAAGATGTAGGCATTGGAGGAGCTCTAATGAAGAAATATACCTTTCATAAAACAATGGTTATTTAAAGTAGTTTTCAGTCCTTAATATCAACTCTAAGAACTTTTCACAGCTTTTTAAGAGATTTTTCTTGGGCATTTTTAGACCTTTATTGACAGGGGAGACAGTGGATGGGCTTGTGAAAGGGGGAGAGAGCATGTTCAGTTCCCAGCATAAATAAGTACACCCCCTATTTAAAGTAATGTATTAATCAATATGTAAATGAACGAAGAAATGAAAAACAATTTCACAAGTTTTGGCAAAGGTGAGTTTAACATAATATTTTTAAGGGTAGTATGATAACTAAAATTTTGCTTTGCACCCACCTTTGACTGGGGTGTACTCATTTTTGCATCCTGATCTTGAACTGAAAAAAAATTTTTTTTTTGTTTGCAACTTAAAAACATCTTGTTTGCAATCAATGACCCACATTTGGGGGAGTGTGTTATGCAGGTATGAAAATAGGTCAGGGGTGAAAAATGTGAGAAGGATACAACCAACTGAACTTGTTAGATTTTAAAGTCTAATGTCTAAAGACAGAAGTCAAGACCACTCAAAAGGACCAATAGATATCTGTCTCTGTAGCTCAAGGAAATAGAGAGGTCTCTGGACTTTGAAATTTGGCCAAGAGTTGAACCTCTGACCTTCAGACTCAATGTTTGAAAGAAGTCAAGACCTCACAGAGGGAGCAACAGGTGTCTGTCGCTGTAGCCCAAGGAGATAGAGAGATAACTCTGAGTCTGAGGGTCCAGGTTTCAGACTTGTCTAGTTTTGGTTGTTTCATTGTCCAAATGAAGTAAAGACCACTTAGAAGGACCAGCAACTTCTGAGACCACAGTTTAAGAAGACTGAGAGCAGACTGTGAGCTTGATGGTTAGAGGTTCAACTCTTGGCTGAACTTGTTAGATTTTAAAGTCTAATGTCTAAAGACAGAAGTCAAGACCTCTCAAATAGACCAATAGGTGTCTGTCTCCTTAGTTCAAGGGGATAGACAAAGTGCTGACAGTCTAATGGTCTAAGGTCAAGTCTTGCCTTGTCTCAATGGATTTTAGGTTTACTTTTGAAAGAAAGAAGACCTTGCAGGAAGACCAACAGGTGTCTGTCTCTGTAGCTCTACAGGATCGAAAAAGGGCTGACAGTCTGATGGTCGAGGGTTCACCTAGACACCTAGCAGGATTTCTGTGAGGTCTTGACTTCTGACTTTGAAGAGTAGTCTTAAAATCCATTGAGACAAGACAGCCCTTGAACCCTGGACAATCAGTCCTTTGTCTATCCGCTTGAGCAAAGGAGACAGACACCTGTTGGTCTTTCTGTTAGGTCTAGACTTCTTTGAACAGTAGATTTAAAATCCATTGCAACAAGGCAAGACTTGAACCCAAGACCATTAGACCACCAGCCCTTCGCCTATCCCCTTGAACTAAGAAGACAGACACCTATTGGTCTATTTGAGAGGTCTTGACTTCTGTCTTTGGACATTAGACTTTAAAATCTAACAAGTTCAGCCAAGAATTTAACCTGTGACTTTCAGGTTCACATGCCGCTCCCTAACACTTTGAGCCATGGTCTTAGAAGTTGTTGTTACCTCTGAGAGGTCTTTACTTCCTCAATTGGACATTGAACAATAAAAACAACTGAAACTAGACAAGTCTGAAACCCTGGACCTTCAGACTCAAAGCCTCTATCTATCTCCTTGAGCTATGGAAACAGACATCTCTTCTGAGATGTCCTTAATACTAATTGAATACTAATTTAAGATTTTAGATGCACTGTATTTTAAGTTATTATTAAAACATTTTAAATACTTTGTAACACTATCTAAAGCCTTTTAATCTAAAAAAAGTTAACTTAATTCTGTTTCAATCTTTTCGAAGTGTTTTAAGGCCTTAAAACTCAACAGTCCTGTTAAAAACCTTATCGGGCCTTTAAAATGTTAATAGGACTTTTAATTCAACAAACTAATTTAAGACTTTAAAGGGCCTTTTAATCCAGAGATCTTGTTAAAACATTTAGATACTTTTCAAGAAGTTTTAAAGTCTACTGATTTAAGAATCTAATAAAGAAAATCAAGACATCACAAGACTTTTAGCAACAATATAACTCAACCCATCAAACAACAGACTTCAAACTTTATAAGACCTTATTACATAATGCTAAATAAGGCTTTGTAATTCAGAAATCTTTTTATGCCCTGATAATTCAAAAATCTACAATCTACTTACGTTACTTTGTAAGCATCCATAAGCATCTGTGGGTCATGCAGTATCTAAAATATTCTAGTCTGAAACAGTTCTAGTTCTTGATTCCTTTATTATTATTTTCTTTTTTTAAAGCAGTATTTGAGACCTATTTCTATCACTTCTATCGCTTTCACAAAGTCTTCCTCACACTGACAAACTAATAAATGCCACTCTAACTTTTAGCAGATGATATACAAGGTCAAGAAAATGCTGCATAGATCCAGATTCATTGCCATGTACAGGAAACAAACAACATAAAGCAACCCGTCAGCTGCTTCATCCATTGTTTCTTTTATTCTCCGTGTCGATGCGTCGACTCAAGGATGTAAGTGCTCTGTCGACTGGATGCAATCTGTGCTGAACCCATTTGATCTTGTCACAGTGCTCGTAAAAACTAAGTGCCTATATGCATATGTGTATGTATGTGTTTTAAGTGTGTATATGTAAATCATCTGTCCGTGTCTGTGTGCATGTAATCTGGGGATTGATATTTTGTGTGTGTGTGTGTGTGTTTGTGTGTGTGACAGCATCTAACAATGATCAATGGGCTTCTGGGATGTCCCAGCGGGAGGGGTAGTGAGATAATAGATGTGGCCAAACTGGACAGCTTCCCCTCATATGCACACGCACTCCCGTTTTGAGGCAGCAGAGCTCGGTGCACCTGTCTCATCCCCTCACACCCCTCTGACAGCAAAGCCCAATCTCCAAATTGAACATGAGAGCTCAGAGGGGAGCAGCCCTTCTAATGAATTGGAAACTTTCCCCCTTCAACATGTTTGCTCACACCAGTAGTCACTCTTACACTCACCTCACACACACACACACACACACACAGCATCCATGGACGAAGAGTTACAGGTGTACTCATAAAAGTTGGTATGCATGTGGATTATCGGCATTATGTTTGCATGAGTAGATCAGTGTCTCCTCGCACTTTGTATACTCCTCAAAAATGTTAAATCCATTATCTCAGCAGATAATTTCTCCAATGTAATATTATCTATTGCTAATGTATTTTATATCACTGGAAAGCCTCGTTGGTCACCTTTACCACAAGGTACAACATGCAAGGATTGAGCTTTCATGGAATGAGCAACACAGCCAAATGTGTGAGTAGCATACATAAAAATGTGCCAAAATATCCTACAACTGGAAACTGGTGTTCCTGTACACAGAGTGGCAGCATTATGTAACTTAGTTTTGTGAGACCGGTGAAATCCAAGGCAGACCACAAATTGGGGGTCCCTGGATGAAAACACCCCAAGAAGACCAGTTAGGTTAGTATGTTCACTTTCACTAATGCTAAAAAATAACCTCTAGTATTTACATATGGACAGCCCCTGATACAACTGTATTCTTTCCCTGACTGAGATGCTCTGTCAGAGTCCCTGCCTCCTTTAAGGCCCCTCCCAAAGTGGACACAGTCCACTCTGACTGGTTTATAGGGCAACTCTGCAGTAGTTGTTCAGTTCAACAACTTTGCATTTATTTAACATCATCCCTGGACTCGTACTAATGGGCTTTAATTGACAATGAAACAATGGGAGGACTTCACACTTGCAGGTCAATCTGGGGGGCCAGGAAACGAGCCATTTTTGCAAGCCATGGTGCCATAAAGAAAGGTTGAAGGAGAGGTCCTGATGATACAGAATTTTCTTTGATCATAACTGTGCTCTATCATGTGGAGGAGACATGTAAAGCACCAAAGGAAGGATAAAACCAAAAAAACACGGGCTCTTTAAGTAAATGTCATCCAGAGAAATGCATTTGTTTTCCAAAGTTGTCTATTTTGATTAAAAATATATAGTTTACTGTAAAACTACATGTTTGTCTTGTTTAATTAATTTATTTGGAAAAAAACAAACTACACAATGCTTTTCCTTACAATTAAAAAAACATAAATTGAAACATGTATTGATCACAAGTTTGGAAATACACTTGGCTTATGAGAAAACTGGAATAAAAGTGCATTTGGAATAAAAACAGACTCTCCCAAAATGCCCACATGAACACAAGGGCAGAATGTTGTCATAAATTGCTTGCTGTCACCAACCTTTATGTGTGTTTATGTGTCTGAAAAAAGGCAGAGCAGCAGCAGGTCTGTCACTTTACTACGCTGTCAATTTACATCCTCCAACACCCTCTCCCTGCCACCCCCCCACCCCCAGCCCCTCTGCTGCTCAAGATTAATCTCAGTCATATGCATGTGTGTATGTACTCTACATACAGTACTTTACATAAAGGATACATCAATTTTACTGTGTCCTGGATAGGCTGTAGCCTGTGTGTTGTGTGTGTGCGAGAGGGTGTGGGGGGGTTTAGACATTTTAGCAGCAAAGAGAGCACACCCACACACAACCCGGGTGCCTCAGATCTTGTTCTTTATTCTAATCAGCCTGCCACGTTTGCGGCCAGGGTGACTTTAGCCATAGCAGACGGATTGAGATTGCCACAAAGGCCTGTCGCAGAGATGTCATCACTGCTGCTCATACATATTCATCAGGTATAAATATGTATTGTTCAGCACATCAAACTAGCTTCCTCAGCACTAATTCTCCAAGTGAGGATCAGCCACACTGTGAGGCATACTGAACCATCACGGCCACCAAGGCACTCAGATGATGTCAGACATTTTATGACCATTAAAATTATAGTGAAAAAATTATACATAGTTTATTGGACACAGGAAAGGATCTTGCACTTGCATTGGTAATGATGCCTTTGTTAAATATACTGTACAGTAATGTGTTTGTATAATCTACAAATGTTCAGTAATGAAAACTGATTATCCAAAGAAAAGTCTTTTTTGAGTATTTTACCTATTTTAGTGTGTTTTACATGTCTCTTCTGCATAAGACAAGGTGCATTTGGACATCATCTTCATAAAGGACTAGCTTTGTCAATGCTGTCTCACCTTTGAAATGCCAGGATAGGGATTTCTATATATTTTTTTAAGACAAGAATTTGGGAAAATTAAGATTCTTTTTGCATGGCACAACATCAGCCGTCAATTCCAATATGGTACATATATTCATAGATTTCCTATTAAAGAACCCATATTTTGAATAAAATCTGGTTCATAAATTCAATTTAAATGACTGACTATGTTCACAATTGCTAACTTTGAAAAAACCCTCTCGTTATCACATACTCAGAATCCCTGATCCATCTCTATTCACAGTCTGTCCGCGATGCTATGTTAGAGCTCCTGCCACTTTATAGCCCACTCCCCTTGCGGCCCAGTTCTCGATGAATGGTTGACCTTCCAGCTTCATTGTACCAGAGTGGTGCAGGGATGAGTCCAAAAACACAGAACTGAGTTAGCCCTTAGCACTTCCTGGTTCTAAAGTCCCAAACTACATGTGAGTAAGAGGCCATTTTCTCAAGGCTGAATACGGTCAAATCCGCCAAGTTTTCATTGCGTTTTGCATGAGAACTCTATACTGAGTGCCCAAATCCAGAAACTTTTTGAAACCAGTGTCCAGAGTGGAGAGTTTTCAAAACACTCCTCCATGCAGCTCCATCGAAACCAGAATCAGAGTGTTTCAGGGTGAAACGCTGACGTCACTGCATGCGCAGTACTCTCACATGAAGACTGCGGGCATACCAGGAACAAAAACAGCTTCAAGTAATGTGTGTGCCACTAACAGTGCTCGGTTTGTCATCCAGACAAAGCTATCCAGACAGATTTGTTACCCAAACAGATTATTTTGTCCAGAACAGAAACCCCTGTGTCTTTGTGCGTCCACTCGCCTTTGTTGTTTGTGAAGTTCTTCTTGTTTGTATGTGTGTTGTAGCAGTGCTGCCTTTCTGCAAACCCACATTGCCATCTACTGAACCGGCATGCATACTACAGCGGCTTTATCCGGTTCCAGCATCTCTGTCTGAACGCAAATTGACTTTGAATAGGCAAAGGAAAAATCTTGGCGTTTTAAGTTACAGAGTCTCCATGAAAAAATAGCCTAAGAGAGTGTAGTAACTATGGGGGGTTACACTCCTCTCTGTGCTGGGCAAAGTACTTGGGCTGTTTTTTTGTGATCAGCTACTTCAGCACCAGCAGCCTGAGCAGTCAGGTTTCAACCAAAGAGACAGGGGTGTGTCTTGGCCCCTACACTTTCCAGTGCTTGTATGGACTGGATTATGGGATAGGTCAAAGCAAACTGTGGAGGGTCAATTGATGAAGTTAGGATCATTGATCTTGACTTTGCTGAGGATGCTGTAATCCTTGCGAAGACTTTAGATATCCTGATGGAGGCTCTTGAACGGCTGACTGAGGAGGCTGAACCACTGGGACTGCAGGTCTCCAAGGTTAAAATGAAGATCCAGGCATTCAGGGATGCCTTGGATACTGCCATCGAGTCTGTGTCTGTGGTGATAACCGGAAGTAGTGGAGGACTTCACTTACCTTGACAGTGTTATTCATCCATCTGCTAACTGTGAGGCTGAGATCAATTGCAGATCTGGCCTTGCTCATGAGGCAATGAGTTCACCTGATAAGGCGTTAGAGGTACCTGAGCATGTGGACAAAGTCCAAGTCTTTAGGGCTCTGGCGCCTCCTTTATAAAGCTTGCTTACGCACAAAAGGAGGAATGCACCACTTGCAAGCACTGTTTGTAGTTGTTCAGGAAATTTAGTGATGGTTTGTTATAAAAAGGTGCGCACTCACAATGTGTGAAGACGCACAGTAGCTTATCTGACACTGCTGGAGGACATGGTGCATATTTCGATCTCACATTGAGTAAAATTTATTTTATTTTTTTTAACTTGTTTTCCCTTTTGGTCCATCGTGGAATTAGCATATTGGTATACACTGAATATTCACCAACAGCAAAGCGTGTGACAACTTTAAAATTAATTGTGATTTATGAATGGAAACAGGTGCGGAACATGCGTGCGCACTCTTTCATAAATCTTAAAGTTTTTGTGCGCACACGTTTCCTGTGTTTCCAGCATAAGCCTACTCTTGTGATCTTTCTTACGCACAGTTTTATAACTGAGGTCCCTGGTCCTACTGGTCCTCCTATACTCTTACGAGGCCTGGACTCTGACTATTGGTCACAGATGCCAGTTGGACTGATCCATTACTATTTCCTTTCAACTCATTTTTGGGTGTTTTTGGCAGGACCATATGTCCAATGCTGGCATGCTCAGGGGGGAGGCAGTAAGAAAGGTAAGCTGGTGAATATGGAAGCGGCAGCTGTGCTTCTATGGGCACCTGGCAAGCACTCTTGAACCTGATCCAACTCCATGTGTAACGGGTACCCTGGACGCGGTGCGTTGGACCGGGCCACAGGGGTTACTGCGGTGTATAATGGAGAGGTCAGCTCAAAGGATACCTGAAGAGCTGGAACATGGGCCTGGCACAGGCCTGGATGAAGGCCATCAGGGGGCAGAAAAGTACAGGGACCAGGTCAAAAAGTGCCAAAAAAGGCATATGCTCCTATATCTGACCTGCTCACATATTTTGGGAAAATTATCAGCTTAAAGTTTTGTAAGATAGTTCAGCCAGATAGCACATGCAGGGTCTGGTGAATCTAGATTTTTTGCAAGATATAAACCTTCATGGCAAGCAATAGCACATAAACAGAGCAGATACACAACAGGAATGCAAAAGGGAAGATATTAACATAATTAGAGAACATACTTTGTTGTTTATTGGTCAGCTGTTTTTAATCAGAGAATAAATAGAGGGAACTAAAAAGGCATTATCTACATCAGGGTTAATTTCTACTTCACAAAGAAACAATATTTTAAAAACAGCCTAGTATTTGGGCTGTTGCTATTAAAAATACATTTTAATTCTAATGACAATCAAGTGATCATTGCGATGCTGTATCAGAAATACTTGCACACTGTCAGCTTGAAGGCAGCCTCGCCTGCTGCTGCTTTAAGCTTTTTGTCTGAAGAAATGTGAATCAGTCTCTGCCTGTTGACAAGCAGCAACAGGACCGAGCTGCCACTGCTCTTAATTCTGCTGCTGCGAGAGGGCCGAGGGCCCTGGGGCCTCTTTGTTGCCAGCTAAATTAATTGTTGGGCTGTTTTACAAATAGCTGCTGTTTCATGCATGGCTGGTCCTGAAAGGAGGGGTGGAGAGGCCTGCTAAAGAGCTCCACTTTAGAAAAAAGGAGGGAGGAGGGTGGGTGAGTGGATGAAGGGATGGAGTGTGCTCTCCTCAGGGAGACGCCGACGCTCATTGCTACAAATGCAGTCAAACTCCACTCCCCCCTTTCTTCCCTTCTGATTCACCCGACTTATCCCCTGTGGACCCCGACTCAGCCTCCACCATGACTAACTCCCCCCTGCCACACGCCATGACATGACCCATGCTTGGAAAGGCTGTGTGCAGTAGGGGAGGGGGGAGCGCGTGCAAGGCTTGTGTCTTGGTGTTTGCCACCTGCTGTCACACAGTACCTTGGGAATTGTGTGTGTTTGTGTGTGGGCAGGGGAGGCTGGTTCCTCGGGGAGCCATCCTATGAGGATGCTTTACTATTACTTGTCAAGCGCAGGATATGAGTCCCAGGGGATGGTGGATGGAAAGAGAGAAGGGCTGCCACAGAGGAAGAGAGGAAAGACGAATGGATGAAGGTGGAGGGTTGAATAGTGTTTAAGTGTCTGGGGAGCAGACACACACGGGGACGGGTGTCCCTCTGGCCCCTGCTGTTCAGGACACAAGCTGTCCCTGAGACAGAAGAGGGGGCAGTCAACACAAACAAAAGATAGTGATTTAACAAAGTGGGCTGTTAATGACAGCAGTGTGCCTAATAAAACCATATGAACACAAAAAAGGGGAGGAGGGATGGTTAGGAGAAGCTCAACACTCTCCAGGATGATGTGCAGGTGTTATCCTGAAAACATGGAAAAAAAACATTGTGTCTATTTATGAATGAGAAAAGACAAAATCTAAATTGAGTACTAATATTGCGTTTCAGAAGAACTGAAGAGAGATGTTTAAAGGTGCAGGTCTATGAGGGAAAGGTGGAGAGAATGCATCTGGTGGAGTCTGAAGTTGATATGAATATGGATGCTAAATGACACTGAGGTTACAGCGCATGTGAGTGAGTGTGTGTGTGTGTGTGTGTGTGTGTGTGGGGGGGGGCAGCTGGTGTCTGATCTTGGGGACCATTCTCCCCCAACCCTCACCCTCTGCATCATAATACAAACACTATCAACTAAAGGAGACTGAGTCAGAAAAATGTACTTCCCACTTCAGATATGACAGCAGGGGTAAAAAAGAAAAGAAGAGGCTCAAAACAGCAAAATATGTTTTGAAAATTGTGAGGACTATTTTAGCAAACACACTTGGGAAGAGGTTCTCTAAAGGTCTTGTCCTGTCTTGAGACAAGTTTATGTGTGCTGTGAGAATTTGTATCATGTGTCATTACTGCATTTATACTGTAACTAATGATTTAGTTTTTGTTTTGGTCTATTGGTACTTAATGTCTACATAAAATGGTAATTCACCAACTTAAAATAACTCTTAATTCTGCTTGCTAAAACTAATGCTATGTTGTAATCAGGGATGACATTTGCAAAGTAAAAGTTTTTTTGCCAAATAAGATGGCACATGGTTACGATATTATATGTTCAAGGACAGTTCTGAGTAATAACTGATAGATAAATGTAACTGATAATTATCATTATGATGTGTTTTTATCTAACACCAAGAGAAACAAAAATATTTTTGGTGAAAATCCTGATTATATCCAATTCTTTAACATGTCTAGAATAATCCGACACAATTCCTCATATAATGATGCTGTTTTGCACGGGTATAAGTTTGGCGTGCCTTGAGATTTTGTCGAGATTTTTGGTGTAAATTGGCCAAAATATTTCAAAACACAGTACTACAGGATACATCATGCTCTATGTGGGGTACGAGCCAGGTTGCTGTCAAGTGAGATATGGAAAAAATGTTGAAATACCAGCAGTAATTGTGAGGTAAGTGTTAGCAGGGCAGCTGCCAGTTCAACCAAGACCAGCAAAACACATCAAAGAACACTTAAGAAAAATAAAGAACTTTTAAAGAAGATTGGGTGAGTTGTCAGAAACATATATGATTTTGGCTTAGCTGAGCACCGGGTAAAACAACTGAAAACTCTCTGGAACACACTATTGAGGCCTCTGCCACCTTGAAGGTATATTTACACCTGGCTTGTTTGGGGTAGTTGTCCCGAAACAACTGACTGAGGGATAAATGATATAAAACAAATTAGCCAAACACACTGCTGAAGCTCCACAGCTGTTGTAAGAACAGAAGGAAACTCCCTGCCCTCTGGGTACAATTTCTGACCAATCAGAAAGCATTTGATTGCAGGTGTCACTTGTTGACAACTTTGAACCCAAGAGACTTTTTCCTTGTGAACACAAACGAACCAAGTGACAACTGAAACAACTGTAACGATTTTAGCCCTGATCAGAACAAAGCAAACGAGCCAGAGGTGTGGATACACCCTAAAACTCCTTCAAGGGGATCCAGTCTGTTCTGAGTGGTTGACCAACCTACTCTGTAGTAATTGGTCTGTTAAGTGCAGCTCAAGCACCATGTTTTCAAAGTCTCTGCATTCTTTCTACAATGTGTCTGTACTGAGCTGTAATTTAAATGAAAATATGTAAAACCAGAGAACACTATCAGATACAGTAAAATACTATATATTTTCCAATTAATGCAGGGTAGCCTCTACTGAACATTTCTGTTTGTTTTTTTTTCCGTGACATTTTTCTACCTTTTTAATGATGAAAACTATAAACAAGTTTTTAAAATTATACAAAAATAAAGTGATTCCTCAATCTAGCCCCACACATTTGGGCCGACTCTTACCTGCCAGCCTGCGGTTGACGCTATTGTGACTTAACCAAAGCCACAAAGTCGCAGATGACAACGTTTTCACTCCGTTCATACTCGCTCTGGCCATGATCTCAAAATGTTCAGCACAATTTTGGCATCCAAAGAAGTTGTGGACATAACCTCTCATGGCATTAAGCACCTCCAGGGGTTCTAAAAGGGAAAAAAAGAGGCTTGTTGGTTTTGAAAGGCAGTGATATGATTCATCTGAGAAATATGCAGCTGTACATTACAAATATAGTTTTCTTACTAAGGTAAAAGTTATCCTGTCCTGATTTTGTTCCACTAAAGAGAATGTGGAGAAAAGTAGGTTTTGCAAAGTCCTCCATACAACAACAAGTCATTATTCCCTGATTAAAGCACTCTCAATCACCTGCACTTGTAAAGCTGTTTTTTTTCCATTCATTAAAATGCACTGTAGCCTGAATTCTTGCTAATGGATGGACAGGTCCAGAGCTCCCTGAATTCCCACGGTTATGTGGGCTAGGAGTCACAGAGAGCTGGGTTAACCCATATTGAGATGAATACTCTGTACGGACAGGATAACCCAATCTGGAGATTAAAGGCCGTAAACCCTCGGTGTGAATGGTGGCCAGGCTGTTGTCTCAGGACTTCACAGTCCATAAACATATTTTCTCTGAACCTATTTGCTTTTGTTCCCGGCTTAGCAGGACCTTTAGATGAACCGAATGACCAGGGAAGAGTGTTTTGGAGTTGGTGTGAGGTAGATATAAAACCTCTATACCTCATTAGTTCAAACATTCATCACTTTTTAACAACTGAAGCAATAAATCCTTTTTTCATGATTTGATGTTTGAAGTTTTATTCTACAGCCAATACTGTACAGTATGTGTGTGTATATACTCATTAAGCTGGTGGTCTATGGTGGGCCAGATGGACGCCCCTTTTGGCCAGTCCATCTGCAGGTCACATGGTGGTCCGTAAACCTTGGGATTAACCTCTGTGGATGTGTGTCTGAGTGTGTGTGAGTTGAAGAGAGATTAACGTCCCTGACAGGAGCAGAGCCTCCGGTCATCTGCCTGTTTTATTAACCGCTCACATTCCGCTAATCTAACATAATCCCTTTTCACACAGTCACAATTAGGCTCAATTTTAGCCGTGACAAAAACAGAAAACAAAAACATCAAAGAATTCTGACAAAAAATACATTAAACTCATCTATCATTATAATGTTTTTTTAGTGATGGCTAAGTCTTTACTCTGACGATAAATTAGGTCAGTGTGATAATATAGTCCAGCAAAAATCTATGAACTGATGTGTCTACAAAGCCCCCTATGAGCCCATGTACCCCCGCCTTTAGGAGAGCTCATTGGTCCTTTTCACTTCAAAAAACTACTGTACTGAGGTTGTGTGTTTACCTGTGCCTCCCCTTTCCATGGCTGCAACAGTAAGAACATGGAAGAGAGTCCACAAGCCGCATGGGTAACGTCTCAGGTTGGGTTGTGAACTCTGACAGGCCACCCACCTCCTGCCTTCAGGCAAAGCACCCTGAGGGAGAGCATACGCAGAGAAAGCACACAGAAGCCATGAGTAAGAGCAAAAAGAAAAACCCTGAGCTCAGTACTTGTAATAATTGTTATGCTACATAATCCTTCCTTATTACAAATATAGTTATCCATGTAGCTGTAGCAAATGTGATGTATGACGTTACAGTTAGCTAAAAACTCTGTTTTAAAGATTTCAGTACGCTATATGGAATAAATGTTTTTAGTCAACAATCCTTCCTTTATAAATCCTTCCTCAGCAGGATATGCTTCAGCATCTGTGCCACAGACTACTACATGAGATGAGAGGGGGATAAAAGACCATAATAACGTGTTGGTTAAAACTTCTAACTGAAATAATTGTTAATAAGTAAGATAAAGAACACCAGCAGGCTTATTCCCAAAACAAGATCTGCCCCAATCCATGAGACTCTTTAAAGTCTCTACATCACAGCAAAACCTGTGTAACTTAATGAAAGCTGTTCTGTGTAGTTTTCTTGATCAATAAGAAGTCAATCTCAGGTTAATGGCTCAGCCCTCCACTAATGAACAGAAGTCGTACTGATCTCTAACCACGAGCCACAGTTGGATCCAATAACATATTTTCTCTGACATAAAGTCGTTTCTCTCGCCACAGTGCATTGCCATCGCTTGTGTGATTGACAGGGTTACTCACATGTCAATAGTAAAGATTCTCTGTATGTGTGTGAGGGTGTGTGTGTATAGTGTCCATTTCCTCTGGGCTGAAGTCTATTCATACCTTCCACATTGATTCATTGATCAATTGATTTGCCCGCTAAAAGCTAATGATGTACCTAAGTGACTCTTTCAATTTGTGCGGGGGCGTAAACTGGAGGCATGCAGGCTTCAGTCTGAAGACAACAATACACAGATTCAGCCGTATGTGTTCTCCTAGGACACACTGGTGTTTCCGAATATTGTTTTCACTCAGACTGTTTTTATTTTGATTTTCAATATTGGATTTTAGCTTTTGCTAAACAGAGAGAGCATCACTTTGTGGCATCTGAGGTGGTTTTGAAGTGATTAAGTGACCAGACTGACAGGTGACCTTGGTATGTCAGGGAAGTGATGAGGCTGTTCCTCCCCAGATGTCCTCACATCAGACAGGGTACATTTTGTGAGGGCCTGCCCTCTTTTCTCCCTGCAACAGCTTATCTGTCTAGCTGGTTTTTCAGTCCTTTCAGAAATGAAAAGTCTGATCAAGCAAAAAGCATCATCTAAAATGAGTCTATGAATTTGTATTCTGCCAAAATTAAACATGTTAGGGACTAGCCTAACAGCCTAATAAATTAGATGCTTTGTGATAGAAATGTTTTTCTTTCCTAGAGGAGAAAAATAGGGATGCAAACATCTTTATCTGCCATTATTGGTCCAAACAGTCTGTATTGACCCATATTGAAATGTTTGGGGTTATAAACAGCGGATGCATTGGCCATACATATTGGCCTTATATAGATTCCATATATATTGGCTGTAATATCATCATAATACACAAATGTGCCACATTACTCTACCTTATCATCAGTGCAGGAGTACATTTAAAATCCAAGAGCTTCATTTTTTCAAGCATTAAATGTTGTTTTGCTTTACACCTGTTCATTACACAAATCTTCTTAAAGCAAAGACTTTGTGTTCTTGACAAAAATTGGTGCCAGGGATAATGAGTTTAGAATACTGGCATACTGGATATTGGCAAAAATTCAATATCGATCTTTCTTAAAAAAAAAAGTACTAGAAGCAAAAGAAGTTAATCATAAAATTAATAAAAAATGTAAAAAATGATTCAGGGTTTGTAATGACTCACCTGTGTGTTATCGATCATCTCTCTGAGAGCCTTGTAGGTAATCTCTCCACTTGTCTGACTCAGAAAATCATGTAAAGATGTGAAGAGGGTTTTCACAATTTGACGACCAGGAAAATACTGTAGATAAAACATCAGGAAGAGACAGGTCTGGTTAGAACTTAAGTACGAGTCAAACTTTAACTCAAAATATCCGCCAAATACTTAACTTTGTCAAGAAGTATATTTTTATGAACATATCTGGAGAACGTTTAGTATAACTGGCTAATCATACAACTGAAAATAATCCTACAAAACCTCAAACGTTATGACAGAGTACCAAGAAGAACTATTACGATAGATTGATTTACAGGAAAAGCGTAACCAAATATTGATTTGAGTTATTTTGTTATTCTATTGGCTCATTTTTTTCCATTAAAAATGTCTAACTTTGAAAGCGTTCGTACCTAACTGCATTTTTAACACCTGCCTAAGTTGCTGACGTAATACTGTACTGTAACTTTGCAAAATACAGAGTAGCCACTGAAAGCATTCTGAACATGGACCTGGCTGTGCATTTGACCATTAAAATCTTGGCAAATGCTGTTTTTCAGGCAAGACGTACTGATGTATTTAGCATATAGATCTCTTCTTGAAAAAAAAGTCCAAACTAGACAGAGGTTAATCCTCTTCACAAATCAGGAGTGAGTTGAAACTGCCAATGATATTCACTAGGGATGCTTGGAACAATCATTATCACAATTATTTTAAAAGATATTGAGTCACAATTAAGAAACGTGAATTATCACTGATGTTAACACACAAAACATACACTGTTATATGCTCTGACACTATCATTTTGAACATTAAGAGCAAAAAAACAATAATGCTACTAATAATAGTTGAAATAAACGTTCAACATGTCAAATGGCAAAGTAATATTTTACTCGAGATCTCTGTAATCATATTTGTAGAAGGCAGCAATTGTAACTAAAACTCAATTAACTGTCCAGCTCTTGCATTACTGTTATAACAACAATCTCTCTTTGCCAATGTCTAGAAGAAATGCTTCTGCATCTAAAGTCTCTGAGGTGACTAGCCATCGACTGGTGATGCTAGATGTGTAGACTTCTTATTGTTTCACTTTACTAAATCTTCTAAATATATGTTAAAGTTCTCCTCATGTGCTCATCTAAACTTCTCCATGCTGTTCTTACTTTCTAATAACTTTCTTACTTTCTAATAACTAAAAATGGTAGGGCTGCAGAGAAGAGTCCAACAGTATTCTACATCACTGCTGTGTAACACGCTGCTGCTCTAAAACTAAAGTTAGAAATCAAAAAACAAAACAAAACATAAACAACAGGATAGCAAGTTGTTTGGAAATGTGGTATGTGTGTTTTCACTCTTAGCATCTTAAAAGAAACATAGTCAATGAGAGAGCAGCTTAAGCCTCTTCCTCCATTAAGATCCATTTTCTAAGCCACTAACAACCACTTTGTTACTCGTGTGCTCAATGCTCAACCCTACTGTGTGTTTACATCTTTCAAAAGTGCCATGGTTACGGCCACAACTGGGACAGAACACGACACTGTAACTAGCAGAGTGGGCAACCTGAGGAGAGAGGAAATCCAGCTGATGGCTGTCTGAGACCAGCGATGACAGAGTGAAGACAGACACACACAGACCTGCCTTTGCTGACAATAAGAACAGCTGATATTTGCAGTATGGACGGTAAAAAAGGGAGCTTATGTTAAATTCAACTTAATGTGTTTCCTTCTCTCTTTCTAATCCTTGTGGTTATGAATAATAATGGTCATGTTCCCAGAAACGCACAGTGCAGAGATCAAGTTTTCCAGGACTTAAACAAAGAACGAACAGATTTCTATCTATCAAGACTTTGGCCGTCCGGAAAAACATCTTGGAAACCACCTGAAGCCTTCAAATATCTAAATTTTTTAAACAAACTTAAAAAAAAAAAAAAACAGAAAATAATTTTATTTTTATTTTTTTTTACACAGATTGGCAAATAAAATCATGAGAAATGTTATGGTTAATTTTTAGATTGAAAAGGTCTGGGATTTCTCCTTAGAAATAAAAACACACTTCTACAACAAAGACACATTATGTAAATTTTACAAAAGAGTTATCCATTACAACAACAACAGAAGGGGAAATTGAGGACAGCAAGGATAGTAAAAGTGATTCCTTTCTATTCCTGGCTCCAATACTTTGGTAAAGTAAAAATATAATAGTTGATAAATTTGAAAACAAATTGACAGACAGTGCCTGATGTAATAATACACTTTAAGTCACTCCACTGTGCTATCATTTTATATTTTTCACACTCTAAGTGCTCTGGGAGCACAAACCGAGACATCTGTAGCATTTGTAACATTGTCTAGTGAGTTCAGTCATGTGGAAAACTCCCAGGATAGATCAAGATTTGATCACTTCTTCCTTATGCCGTGACCAACGTTTCCTGAAAATGTCATCAGGATCCAAACAAGGACTTGATGAGTTATTAGAGGAATGCTGAAAACTGCTTTATCTTGCTATGTTGAGAATGCCTTAAAGGAGACATATCATGCTTGTTTCTCCTTTTCACTATGCCAGACTAAGATGCCTGTAAAGCATTTCTGCCCTCAGTACAAGTCATTTAGTTCCTTCATTGTCCCACAATTGCGTTCTCAAAATCCTCATTTTAGGCCATTATCAAGCTCTCGTTGAAACGCTCGGTTTCCAAGCTGACCTACAGTTACCTCGCAACGTCACAGCCCTTTGTGCTCTGATTGGTCAGTTATGTCAGAGCTGCTGAGAGGGTTGAGCCAGCCTGTCCTTCTTCTTCTACTGTATTTTCCAGCAGGCTCAAAGCAGCGACCGCGTATTGAGTCCCCCTACAGGCCAGAGCTGGTAATGAGTGAGTGTGAGCTAGGGAGCTACATACTGCTGCTGGTGGATGTGTTCCTCAGTGACGGTTTTGTGGCTAACGGACATTACAGAGGAGGAGCTGTTTTATCAGATTACTCCAATAAAAGAAATGTACCTCGTGTCGTCACGACGATTTAAATCTCGCGGTCATCTCACAATGACCTATTTTCAGAGGCATCAAATCTCGTTCTAGGATATCAGAAAAAATACAATATCTAATTTCTTAAAAATTAAGGGGGTGTAAGGTCTTGTTTTCAAATTTATTATATTATATGTAAGTATTAAATCATGCATCAGCATGATATGTCTCCTTTAAATAAATCCTGGCTCAACATAAAGATTCAGACCACCACCTTAATCAAATCACATCTTTTTTGTACCATGACTAACATTCCACAATGTCATAAAAATGATCAGTTTTTAGCTGTCCCGCTAACAATTAAATAAAAAAAATGTTATTTTTGTGTCCACACCCGGCTACAGCGGAAGGAGCATGCCGAGTAATGTCTGTGCAGCCATTGTAAACATCAGAGCACAGAGCTGGAGAGCCAAAGTCACAGCAGTGGGGCTTGGTTAGACACATCTCATGAGAACTTACACAAAACATTCTGCTCCAAGCAGGGCTGAAAAAGAAAATTTCAAAGGGATACCAAAATCCAACATGGGAAAATTTTAGGCAGGAAGCAACAAAAAGACGTGTGGTCAGCAACCACATACCGGAGACTGTGCAGATGTTTTTGGTTTTGATGTCATAAACCTAGTGGATTTGAGAGCATCTGTATTTTCACTCACTGAATGACACACAACACTGTAAGGAATGAATGAAATATTACTACTTACTACTTTTAGGATTTCTCTGTTCTTTCTAATTAAAATTGCAATTGTAAAATTATACATATACAGTATATATGTATACAGTATGTGTTATGTGTCTTCACTATTACCAAGTTTAGAAAGAAACCCTGTACACAGGTCGAACAAAAGAAGCAGGACATTTACAACCTGACATATGGACATGACAATGCATCTGAGCACACTGGTAAACTTACTCACATACAGACACACCTCTAAAGCTCCTGCTCAGTCATCTGTTCATCAGCGTCTAACAGGATCTGTGTGCAACACTCTGACCACTTAACCAGACCCCAGTGATTTTCTAAAACCTTCTGGTCTGATGCTCACAGAGTCAGGCTCTGTTTGTCTCTCTCCTTTCTTAAGAAAAAGCCAAAGAAAAGTGTTTTGCTGCACTCTGGTAAGTCACTGTATGTGAGAAATTAATCCACCTAATTGCCAAATATTTATCCTGAAAGTTGGGCATTTTTGTGTGTTGAGATTTGACCTGTAAAGAAAGGAGCGAATAAGAAATAAATCAAATAAGAATCAAACAATCAACTCAGGCTGGACTATCTTTTGTATTTTTAGGATATATTGGTATATTTTCAAACAAGAAGGGTAAGGTAATGTTGTTCATAAGATTATGTAGACAAAGCAATAATATGAAGCTTTTCCTCATTAAAACATACTTGCAAAGTCAGTCTAGTAGCCTCAGCAGGAAGAATCAAACAGAGCAACCTGGTAGCCTGCTTTCATCATGATGAAACTTGGGCAGGACTCTGTCAGGTTATGTGTGCACAGCTTGATTGCACAAGTTTACACACTACCTCTCAACAAAAAATAAACCAGTTTGCCCATTTCAGTACTGTTTTAAACCCTGGCTGGGGCTAAAGTTGACTAAAGAATTGGATAAATACTCCTCCTCATTTTGAAAGTTGTAGTACCAAAGTGCTCTGTAAAAATATTTTTTTACAGTAAGACAAACTTAAAATAATTATCCTTCAATATCATCTATTTGAAATCCAATGTCTAAGTTTGTAATTTTTTTTTATTTAAGGAAGTTTAATTATAAATAAAAAAATGAATTACACTGTTCCCTCTCTGCTCATGTGTTGCCGTTCAGCTAGAGAACATGCTGATGTGATTTTTGGTACATATCACTCAGCCTTATCATCAACTAAAATGACCATGAATTATACAATGAAAAGTAATAATAAAGATAAATATAGTGATTTACAATTTACTAACATTTATAATATTCCCTAATGCTTCCTTCCTACAAACCTTAGAAGGTGACATGTGGGAGCAGACAAAAGGCTCATGCTGTCTGCTGCTCACTGCTGGCAGAGTGATATAATTGGTTTAGGTTAGGATCTTAGCTCTGGATACCAACTAGTCACTAAAGCTCATTAAACAGACATATGAATATAAGCAGTAAAGCAAACGCAGGTGTTTCCATCTAATGGGTTTAACTGTGCATCACCAAAGCAACATTATTCATGAGCTCCTCAGGCCTGTTGACTTTCTAAAAAACATCACCTTTAACTCCTAACTCATACGAAGAGTGTTTTTGGATTCATGTTGCTCTGCTCAATCACTATTTTTCACTTTAACCTCTCCATTTTTGGACTTACATGTCTGACTCCTGACATATTCAATTGATGATGTATACATCTTAATTCATATGTCTGTATTACAGAGCAAAAACAGTGACAAGCCTTGTAGAAAAGGAAAGATGAATCACTCTGAACTGTAATGGTGGACAGTTCCAAATATACTTCAGAAGTTATACAAGAGGGGAACATTATGCATGTTTCACTAAAACCAATGTGACTTTTAGATCTTTATATATAAGGCTTACAGAGTGCTGCAGGTATGACGTATTTCTGTAGGCCAACATGGAAGTTAGCCCCTGTGCTTGTTCCTTAGACTGCAAGCCCACTAAAAGCTTTTGGCATTTTTCAGTGTGTTTTAGATCATTGCTTCAACTTAATAATAAATAATTTCAGGGGAATAAAGTTGCATATTGATGCTTTAACTGATAACTTAAAGATGAGACAAAAGAAAAAATATTTTATGTGATAAATGTTCTAGATAGACATTTTTTATCAGTGCTGGGCAATTAAGTTAGTCTAAATTTCATTAAAGGTTTTTGCTCCTTATGATCACAAACAAGCTGAAGTTATTGAAAAAGGGCACAACCCTTTACTTAAATACTTTAAACGACCTTTGTAAGACCCTTTCCATACTCTTAAAGAACAGTTTTCATCTTCTGAACAATTACCAGCTGCTGAGCTGCACATCTATGCCGAATGTTTTGTATTGTCTGTAAGATAAAACAGCTGAAGAGTCAATTTGCAATAACTATTACAACACAATAAGTAATTTAGCACTTTGATTGAAACATAAGAAATTAGATGAGTGACAAACACATTGCAAAAATAATTTATGTAGAATTTCAGAGATCAGCACCTCCTTACACCAAATAGTTGGAAAACATTTCAGGTCTAGAAAAACTGAAGATTTACAGAGTTAGACTTTTAAGAATTTTGTTATTACTTTTTCTGATGAAAAAAAAAAACATTCTATAAGCAAGAAAATGAAAAACGTGTCCTTTAATCTCTCAATCATAATTACTCATTGAAAATACATTCAAAAAACTTCATAATTTTTCATTTTTTGGACTTCAAAAAATCTTTCCATTGCCTTCGTTTTAACTTCACACATTTCTCCATTTTAGTATGATTTATGAGCTTGGACACCCTAATAAAAACACAGCCAAGTGATGTTTTTCTTAACTTCATTTATACATTTTTTTCTAAATTGTCAGATTTTGGACTAATTTCTTGCTTGCTTTCATGGATATTAGACCGTTAAACTGTTGTGAATGATTAAATTTGGGATATATGTAACACCAATAATGATTATTACTTCTACCACAGGTAATCAGCCCTTATTTAGACTCCCTAACTCACACATTAGGATACAGAGGGCACTTTAGTGTGCAGGCTATTTAATTTTGTATCATACATATTTTTAATGTCTCAAATGTAAGCTGAAGGTTTTAAGCTTGCTGCGGTATATTCTAATGTTTCTTTTTCATATTTATGTAGCTGAAGTTACCTCGATACTTTTATTTGTGATGACACATGCAATGTCCTGACTGTACCCATGGCTGCTGTTACAAATGCATTAAATGTAAATGATATCTAATAGGGATGGGAGAAAAAAATTGATAGACATAAGTATTGGGATTTTTGGTTTGACGATTTTTAAATGGATTTTTTTGTTCAAAAATGGATTTTGCTGTTACATTTATTTATTTTTTCCAATTTTAAATATTTGATTATACTCTGTGTTAATAAAGCACTTTTAAATGCAATCCAGGCTTTTGGTGAGAGAGTATAAACAGCTGGTTAAAATATATTGCTGAACAAATCCTAAAAATTGACTCACATGTGGTGTGTATTTCTCCTGATACAGTCTGTAGGCATCATCATAGTTCATCTTTTTCGCTGGTGTAAAAAAAAGAAGCTAACTAAAGATTGCAAAAATTGGCAATATCGTAGAATTGCAATTTTAATTGAATCAGCACCTTAAAAAATCGTAAAAAATCGAATCGGGAGAAAAGCGTATCATCCCTGCCTTAATATCTAATGTGACAACCTATCCATTATTAATGATCACAAACCTGAGAACTAAAAATACTCACACATCATCTTAACTCAACACTAAAATGTAAATTTTGACTTGTGTTGTTTCCATCTTGAGCAAACAAAAACACCCACACACCCCCACAGACAAGAGCACATCCCCTTACCTAACCCTGTGTCCCTCCTGCCCCCATCCCAGTTGGACCATGACAATCCCCTTCACCCCGGCAATATGTCATCCTTTATCCGATTAGTATCAGCAGCACTTGAGAAACCACAAGCTCCTTGTTCTAAGGGTCCCGAGAGCGAGGCATCTGTTGGTTTCAGCAGGGCAGGCTGGGCCGGGTCCAGACCGTGCCACAGAGTGGAAACCAGACAAGACTTTTTTTTGTACTGTCACTAAGAGGAAACAACCACTGGAGAAAAAGCAGTCAGTGATTCTTTGGGGGTTTGCTTGTTGAAACTGAAACAACATCTTTGATTACATTAACAGCTGGCTTCAGTAAAAACAGTGAGAATCGTCTGTAAGATCCTAACAGTATTGACTGTCGTGTGAAGGGCGAATGCTGTGTCCCTTTAGACTACAGCCCCCCCTCTTAATTCTTTGTTTTATTCCCTGGCCCCTCTGTCCCCTCTGGGCTGAAGGGCTTCTTTCAAGAAAAGCAGGATAGAGGTGTAATCCTTAAAAACCTCGCTGTAATGCTCTCATGCTTCCCAAGATCCACTTTTTTAATCCTCATATACATGTAGAGGATTCATAAATCCGGCTTCAGCCTGACAAGTCAGTAAATCTAGTAACATAACCGCTTGGTGCAGAGGAAGAAAGATGGAAAAAGAAAAACAACAACCCCCTGTTTACATGTTTGGCTTGAGAAGCATGTTAATGTAGAGAAAGAATAAGTCTTAGAGCAAACAGATCTACAAAATATTACAATATGAGGAGACAAATTAATTCATAAACAAGCTTTGGCCTTCAAAACTTTGAATAAGCTGACACACTTACTAGTTACAAACAGGGATTGGAAGGTGTCCAGTTATCACATGTAACCATTCGCACGCATACGTTTTTAATTAGTAAAAGAATCATCAGATGAATTACTAATGGAGACTATGACTAGCAAACGCCCTGTAAATAAGGACATATGCAAATATACACCCATGTGTTTGTACAGCCTTTCATTACAGATGATTTTGTTTAATCAAAGTTAAAATGTGTGACATAAGTAGGTGGATGTGTCACGAAGACACTTGTACTGATGTCACACTGACATGACTCACTTTTTCTCTCATGTAATCTAACATAATTTACATGTGCATGAGTCAGATTGTACACACTGTACTCAGGGCAACAGTTCTGTGGCCATCCCGACATTTCTTTCAGGGATGCAGGATATCGTTATACTGATATCAGCAGGTAGATGCTCAAGAAATGAATGATGGGTATAAGAAGATTTGAACACTTCTGCTGACACACCAGTAGAGTTTAAAAATGTGCCAGAATAGTGAGGCTTAAAGTCTGAGTTTTGGTCAGGCCTACCCCAACTGAAGTTTTATTATATCTTTTATCCTCGTTCACTTAAACGGTTTCTTGTGATAAAAGTTTAGATCTGAACTTCAATTTTATGTCTCCACTGTGTTTTGGCTTAATTTCAAGCACTTAAATCAGGATTATCTCAGTGAGATCCTCCACAAATGATTATTTCATAAGTCAATTTCATTTTGAAAGAAAAAGTTTGATAAAATGACTCATGTTCCTCCATAGAGTACAATGTATTTAGTCATTTAGCAGGTTGTTACAGTGCTGTTTGTCACTCTTAGATGTTGAAATTTGTGTTTTTATTAATTAGTTAAGTCTTGTTAAAACACATTTTGCATGAAATTCCCACCTCATACAAATACATTTTTCATTTCTCATTGCACTGTAACCACAATCTGATACTGAAAGAAAGGTGAATTCCATTTCCTTACACAGTGCACTTTAGTAGAAAGGCTTTTAATTGTTACAATGTGCAAATATACACAAAAAACAAACATGTTACATATATTCAATATTAAAGGTTTGATTTTTGGGAGTCCTAAAGTCATAATGTTGCTCCTTTTCTGTTAAAAAATTAGCCGTTTGTCAAACATAGAATAACATGGATTCTTAGTGGTAAACACTCTGTTCCTTTTTGTCCTAACAAGTCGCCTGACTGAAGGGATTCCCCGTCTTCCTACTGAGATCGCTCAGTCAAAAGACAACGAGGACTGTCACAAGTCAACCACAACACTGACAGCCTCCTCAGCTACGCTAAGCTCTGCTGTGGGAGCTACTGGGATATTTAGGTGGGGATGAGAGGGTGGGGGGCAAGCTAAAAATACCACAGGGACCTGCTGCTATTGACTAAACAAACTAGAGCTAATGGGAGGCCACTGCGCTCTGTCCCCCTCTCCATTTAACCACACACACACACGGGCTCTCGCCGTCGGTGAAGCACTGACACACACTCGCAAGCTACAACGCCTCCCTAGAGAGAGAGATATAATCAGAGAGATTGGTGGCACACTGAAGCAGTGAGACAGCTTGGTTTGTAGCCAATAGGGACGGGGCTAGCAGGTCAGGCCTCATCATCACAACATGCTTGCGTGGCTGGCACACTTCAGCAAGACACGAGGACAAGAGGGATTGAGGCAAGCATGTAATGAGCGGTGATAAAAAAGAAAGAAAGAAATCAGCTAGAAAATGAAGGAAGATAAACACCTGATACCTTGAAATACAAAAAACTTTCTCCCAACACAATTATCAGTAATCCTTAAAATGGAAAAGTCCTGTTTCTGGTGGACAGAACTGGGGACTGTCACTCAGAGGTTTTTACAGAGATGCCTGTGTGAAAGCAAAGGCAGGAAAATAGCACAATAAGAAGACGAGTTGTGGTTTTGGGATCCTGGGGAGGTTTTCTATTTACTATGTGCATAAACCCTGAGCAGCGAGTGGCTGGCAGCCACGCTTCAATCCCCCTGAGGGCCAACATTAAAAGGGTCAACAACACCCAAGAGAGTCTTTCTGCTTCTTCTTTAGTCAATGGCACCCACTTTAATGAAAAAACAAAATTGCATTCACCAAAACAATTAATTAGATGTATCTGCCTACTAATCTCAATTATTTAAAAGAAATAAAAGCATGCTATGAGGGGGGAACTTTACACTACAAGCAGCAGAAAACAGCACAAACAGTAGTGTGAAGCCCGAGGACCCTCATTCTGCTGTCTCACTCTCCACCTGCTGGAGACCTGCGGTAACAACACATTCTGCTGCCTGTGGATGTTTATCCTCTCTCTGGTACTAAGGCCCCATCAGTTTTAATCTCTTTAAGTATCCACAAAATAACAGACTTTTAGTGCAGATGGTAAATTTATAGATAGTTGTGCAGAATAAGAAACAATAATCTGTCCCTTTGTGGCATAAAACTGTTAGGGAAAAATATTTTATCCATATTTCAATTAGGGAAATATGGATAAAGATTGGGGCTGCAAATGTTTTTACAGTTGTATTGCAATATTGATTTTTCTGTATTTATTGTTGTACAGCACTCTTTTTAATTTTCCAATTTCATTTTAGTTATTTCAATCCATAACTTCTAAAAGCCTTCCACAGACAGGATTAGCATTCTGTCACAAACCCCTAAAGCAATGTTTGTGTGTATTCTTTAATGCTACAGTGCCAATTTAACTGTATGTCCATGTTGAATAAATGAGTAAATAAATAGATAAGTAATGAAAAAGACAGTGCATTCCTAACACCACATAGAAGTGCTGATCAAACTTCACCCTGCTGTTACATGGTTTTAATCGTTAACTCCAAAAATGGTCAACAATTACTGTGAATGAGAGTTAAAGAACCAACTCACTAAAAAGAGTGAAAACATTTTGTGGTGTGGACCCATATAGACATCTAAGATGAGATGACAATGACTCTGATGGTGTTCATTTATTTCTGTGGACTTTGCTGTTTCCTTATAGTCATGATTGCGAATTGAGCTGTCAACAACATGTTATATTAATTTTTTTTTAAAGTGCGTTTCATCCAAACAGCAATGTCTTTCCAAACATGTCTTTGTTTGCCCACACCCACACTGTTTTTATAAAGTCAGATGAAACTCAAGCAAGCTACCAGCCATCCCAAGTGTTATTGTTTCAAGCTCTTGCGAAAAGCTCTGCTCAAACTTTACGTATGCTTTTGGACTGCTCTGCTCATTACAGTTCACATCACTATCACAACTTTATAAATAAGGTGTAAACTCTGTCATTAAAGGGATAGTTCAGTTTTTTGAAGTGGGCTTGTATGAGCTCCATACGGCCACTGAGTACATTAGATGCAGTAATCAAATCAAACTTTATTTATAAGGCACTTTTCATACTTAAAAGCAACACAAAGTGCCTCACAGAGGCTAAAAACAACATAAAAACAGAAAACCCAGCTATCCCCCTCCCACAAATACAGAGACATGTCCAGACACACACTTGTAGACATCACATACGCACTCACACACACCTACGCCCACACACACACCCACAACATTCATACGAGTTGTCATAAAAGAGAGAAAGAGTAGAAAGTTCTCTCCTCTCAGAACCAGCTGCAAACCAGGAAGTATTGTACCAAATACAAAGGGTATTTTCTCCGTCTACAAGAACTCCAATCAAAAGATAACACCACGGTTTAATAGTACGCTACATATACATTATTTTATGTGCATTAACTTTTCAGAAAATAGGGTTTATCTGGAACTGGGACGTGACTTGAATCAGTTAGTTCCAGATAATACTTGCTGCTTTACCCATCTTAAATGCAAGTACATACATACTTAATTCAAGCAAGTTTATTTTGGTGATGGATCCAATGCTAGATACGCCATCAAATATACAATATCCTTGATCCAAATCAGCAAAATTTATTCAGAACATTTTGAGCACATCTATTATTTTAGATCCCTGGAGACAAGCAAATCCAATGAAATGAAAGTGTCCTTTCTGTTCTCAACCACATAACTCATCTCTAAGATACTGCAGATTATTTATTTTAAGATCCTTAATTACTCTCAACAGTAAAATACATTGACTATGAGGCCATGGCTCTATCCGATCATGCTCCATTAAAAATGCATCTAAGGCTTTTTGACAGACATTCATCTAGAACCTGGCGATTGGACAATCGTTTATTAGCAGATGAAGCACACATTGAATTCTTAAGAACCCAAATAGCTCTTCACATGCAAACTAATAACATCCCAGATGTCTTCCAACGTTTCTGTGGAAGGCCCTCAAAGCCTATATCAGTGGAAAGATTATCTCATATTGTGCTCAACTAAAAAAAAAAACAGGAAGAAAAAAGACAAATATTATCCAAACAAATTGCAGAAATAGATCAGTAACAGGCAACATTGCCAACCACTGAACAACATACAAAGACGATATTTTTTCAGCTGGAAATTTATCTCTTGTACCCATCAGAGACAGCCAAATTAATTAAAAGTTCCAAAAATAACTAGCTGTGCTAGAGGAGACCTTGCCTTTTAGACAAGGAACCTAAATATTAAGAGAGAAAGTAATAGAAATCTTGTCACATCAAATAAAACATTAATTAACTGCAAAAATGAAAACTAAAATTCGTAAAAGAAAGTGAATAGAAAATTAAACAGAAATCAAAACTATATACAGCAGAATCAAAAATCTCTCTCTATATACATACTGTATATACATATACTCCATGCACATAGGAGGTTGATTTTTACCTTTTATCTCTGCACATTTCATTTCATACTTTTAATGTATCTTAATATTTTGCTTGCAAATACCATTACTTATAACACCATAGTTGAAAATATATTTTGATTTATTTTCCTATAGATCTAAAATTGTAAATTTTTGTAACTGCTAAGATGGATTGGCTCAGGTGTTTTTTTATTGAAAAAATCAGGAACAACCACTGAAAAAGATATTAAAATGAAAGTAAGAAAAAAAGGTTGCTCTCTGGAAGTTTGTCTGCATCGTATGTATATGTAGTGCTTGCGCTGGTATTTTACCTGAGCCAGGACAGAGATGTAGTTCTTTAGAGCAGTCAGGGCCTCTCCTCCTATGACATCATGAGTACTTAGCTCGATCCGAAGAGAGTAGTGCAGTGCAGACTCTAGGTCTGCCATGTACACCCTGGACCTAACAGACACAGCCTTAGTGTGAGATAATGAAAACAAAGAGGGCAGCGAAACAGTCTTGTTTCCATACATACTTGTTGAAGGGTCTCCAGGGCTCCTCTGTGGTGTTGGTGGTGGTCTCTCTGGGGTCTGGTTGATGAATTCCTGATCGGTACACTCCTGGTAGACTCTGGAGTGCATAGGTGTAGAAAGCACGAGCCTCAGCCTGCCTAAGGGAAGGAAAGACAAATAAAGCAGATCATTTGAAGGCCCACACACCTAATGGTAAAACTGTAGATATGAGGCAGTACAAGAGACCTGGGGATTTCAAGCTGCCAGCCCATGATTTTTTTTTTTTTTTTAATTTCATCTCCTTTTTATTACTTCCAGTTCCAATTTTATTGCAATGGTTTGACTATGAGCCTTCTAACTTCTGTTTCATAGTAAAATAATCCAACCTGCTTCTTGGCACAAAACTTTAGGGAAGAAGCAGAAACAGAAAATCAGAATGTAAATCACGCACCCAATACCTTGAAGGAAAATTTTGTACTATCAGGGTTTCCACACAAGCACTCAAAAAAATGTAAAAAAAAAAAAAAAAAACTGCCCCATGTGTTCAGAAAATATGTTATTCACAACCTTCACTGCCACATGTTTTACCTTCAGGTCAGGAGGGATATCTGAAGTGGCAGGACATGGTTTGAAAATGATGTACTGGTCATAATGTTTAAAGTCCGGGCTGGGAGGCAAAGCAAAGTCTGACTGAGGGTTTTTGCCTTTGATTCAAGAATATGAGTAATTGATAGGGTTTAAGCACATGAGGACAAAATAAACTGATATTTTATGTAAGTGCCTCGTCATGCAACAAAATTTGCAGCACGATTAGAACAACATAGCATGACACAATTATCAATAATCTTGATTACCTTGTTCTCTTGATCATAGGAAGCCAGATTAAGACAGGAAATGGACTCTTCAATTTTGCAATCTGCACTAGATGCAGGCCACCATACATATTTGGAGAAATTGTTCTGTTTGTGTTGAAATGGGGACCAACCTCTCTGCGCATACGAGTCAGCAAAAAATAGTATAGGTCTGGCTGTGGTCCATTGGTGGCGGAGGTGGGTTAGTGTAAAGTTTGGTTTACATGCACTTAACAGTCTAATTTCTGAAAAGGTTTTCTCTTATTAGAACATGTATATGAACCCACTGTCTGGAATTTATGCACTAAAGACTGAATGATTTTTGGCAGCAAGTGCCACTTTTTGTATGGCCAGGGATACTTGACACCTCTTAGGTGCAGCTCCATAAAAAACATGTTGTGAACCAGTGATGGAGAATACAATTTTGTTTTTGAGTACTGAGGGGTTTGAAGATCACATGCTTGTAATGTTAAACTGCCCACAAACTTTTTGCCAAGCTGCATGCATTGGATTAAACCAGTACTGGAGTCTGTTTTTAAACCAACAAGGATCCTCATACAAATATTGACTGCTATATTCCACCCTTCTGTTTCAGCAGTGTGAAATAAAAATGTTTTATGGCCATTATTTTTGCAGTCATCTATTTCACACACTTAAGGAAAAGCATTTCAAATACTGAGCAGATGGTGCCAGGGTAGTGTGGAACTTAGAGTGATCACTGATCATTAAGCTGTGTGATAACGCAGCAACTGGAACCACAGCCATTAAGCACTCTCTCTCTGTTTTTCTATCCTGCTCTCATTTGCTTTCTCCACTTGTCAGGGGCAAAGAGAGGCAAAAAAAGGGAGGGTATTGTGAAACTGGAGCAGGATGGTAATAAGGAGGATGGATACTCTGGGCCCACGTTCACTCACACCAGCCTGGGACTCAATTACACCTGCGTGTCTGGTGGGAGTGTACAGATGTGGAGGGAGAGCCATTCATTCAGCAATCCCAGGGGCTGGCGGGCAGGCAGGCATCAGGGTGGGCTGGGAGGAAACGCATTCACCTGGGACCAACACACATTACATGCATGACGGATGTGAGACGCCCCTGCGTGCTCTCACCCGCACGCATATACACACACATGCACACGCGTACACAGGCACACTCAGCTCTCCCAGGATCAATCAGACATTCAGTGATGATGGGAGGCCATCTGTCGCTGTGTGCAGCTGGGGGCTTGTTTGGCAGGTGAAGCCAGAAAAGCAATGGCATTGTTTTCATGCAAGAAATTAAAAAAACCTCCCCTCTGTACAGTGATGGAGATGAGGGGGGCTGGAAGGGGAGAGATGGAGGCTGAATAAATAAATCAGCAATAAATCATTTCCTTTTTGCATTTGTCAACTAAAAGGAGTCCTCTTTGCATGCCAAGTTATTGAAACAGCCAAACAAAGAGGCAGAGAACAGCAGATGAATTTGCAGGGTGAGATATGATCAGAGATGCTTTATGAAAGTGAATAATGGGAGCGATTTTGATGTTCTGATCTCATTAAGAGGCCAGATGTTTAAAAGTATTCTCATGAATAGGGCTCAGATAATGAGCGTGTTCTGCAGAAGTAAAAGTTGTAATGTTTAGAACAATAGAAAATAAAAATAGCCTTGAATGTGTATTTCAAATCATGAATATTAAAATTTGACAAGTTGTTGAATGGGTCATTGGGGAAGCTAACTTACAGCACAACACAAGATGTGGAATGCGGTCATTTTTATTGTGAAACAGTAACTCGGTTTTAATTTCAACACAATCAGATTTAAAGTCCTCAATAAAAGTTTGGACACATCGTTTTGGTCAATAATTTTTACCCTTTAAAATATCAATCAGTATTGTATTTTTTACTTCTGGAAAAGCTTGTTAGTCTTTTTGAATGAGCTATAGCTTGTATGGATCATGCATTCATAGAATCAGCAACACAGCTGAACCCCCAAAATGTGTCAAAATTGCCTCCCCCATCAAAAGAAGTCTACGTATCCTCAGTGAAGCTTGGTAAAGAAGCAGTCTTCTTGGAGTGTTACCTTTCCAGGATGCCTATTTCATGGTCTGTTTTTTGATTTCACCAGTCTCACATAACTTAATCCTAAGTTTGGAAATTTGTGACCACAGCTGACAACAAATAATGTTGACACTCTGCAAACTGGAACTGGAGCACTAGCTTCCAGTTCATCAAGATGTCTTGTTGAGTGATATGAGACAGAATAACAGTGTTAAAGGTTAATTCAAGATCAACGTTGCCTTCTATTTTCTCTCCATCAGCTTATTTCTCAGCCAATAAGACTGGGTTCACAGTATTCTTACTTCTGCAATGCAACAGAGAGGGTCATTGTGAGGTGACTCAGAGAGTCAAATTAGCAATGAAATCTCATTTTTTAAATACATACATGGCACCGAATTTGTCTTGTTACATTTTGTTGTAGCTCAATAAATTATAATATGAACCACGCAGTAAATGATTACAACAGGAACAGGAAGTCCAAACTATGGTAAAAAAATCAATAAATAAAATATTGTAATAATGACTTTTTAACATCTTTTGCAAACCAAATTGCCTTTACAGGGCATTAAGGGTTTTCAAATCAATCAAGTCTCAATGCACCGCCTGTCCTTACCACTTGGTCCTTCCCATATGTTTTTCATGTTAAAGTAAAGGAGTGGGGTGCTTGATTCTTGTTTGAACAGAGTTGCAGGGTTAAGTTTTATAGATGCAGGGACTAAAAACTGGTTGTTTAGGAGGTACACTCCAAATTAAGCGGAATGGGAAAACGCCTAAAATGCTTTGTGAATCGTTTAAAAGATGGTGACTCACCCAACATAAAAAGCTGCCATTTCATCCAATTTAAAATGTCTATTAGATCATTCTTGGATCCTTTGTTTTTAATAAGCACACAAAAAAATTCATACGTAGTGTCTTAATGTCTTGTTAGACAGTAGCTATGTAGCTTCTGCACTAAGAGGACACCACCAACAGAGCAGTCTCGTTGCAGCAGTACTGTTGAGATGCCATGACCAAATCAAGGGCATTTGTGTTTTCTTTTCCACACCATGTTTATAACAAAAATGTTATCTGGAAATGTGAAAGTGAAATGATAAAAACAGTGAATAATGAGCAATGAAACATATATCCCTCTTCTGTGCTTCCAGGGACTCCTCTGCAAACCAGATACTTCATCTGCTTTTGCGCAGAAGAGGGGAAGCATCTTTAAATGTCTTTCCATTTCATCAGCCAGGGGATTTTGCCACTACCAATGCTCAATATGTTTCAAGGGACAAGGGAACAATCAAAAAGAAGGGGTAGGAGAAGAAATAACAAACGGGACAGAGCTTATGTGCCCAGGGGCCAATGTGGTGCATTGTAAATAAAATGTAAATAAAGTCAAATAAAAAGGTAAAATTCATCATGGCCCACATTAGAACCTGGAGCTTGTGCTTGACCTAAGCTAATTTTTAACTCCCTCTCAAGGTGCATTTGTTGGTTCCAAGCCTACTGTGCTTCAAAGTCAGAATGCTTTTCGTGGTAAGATTTTTTTCTCAACTGCACTGAGAGTTGTTCTCATCCTGACCAGGGGCAAATCTGTGGCTAAATAAGGGCCCCTAAAAATCGGATTCAACACTCTTAAATCCTGGAATGTTTACCCTTGTTAACTCCCCAGAGGTCAATAAATGCAGGAATATTTCATTTGTCAAATAAACATAACACATCATTGTTTGTTTCTGTCAATGATTTAGGGTACAAAAATAACTGCAAACTAACCAAAATAACTAATATTTTCTATGTGTAGGATTTAAAAAGCTAAAAGATATTACCATCATTATTATTTTAAATACTTAAAAATTTACTAATACGATGATTTATATATATAATCTGTTATTCCTACAAAATGTGTTTATCAAACAATATCATCAATTTTAAGTTATTTTTGCTATTTTATTTACAAACAATTCTGCCTTTTCTAATTTATTTAGTCCCAAATTTTTGTGCATTTTTCAAAAATGTGTTTTCAAAACAGTAAGGACCAGTGTCCAGGGACCAGGGTCTCTTAAACCTCTTTTGACTTCTGTGGCATACTTTATGCATAAATCTTGTCAACAATGATGGAAGAAAAATAACTTTCTGGTTTAAATCCAACAAAAACTTGTTGAAGACCTGGCAGTTACAACTTTGTATTTTGAGTCTGTTGAACTTTTTAAAACAAGCTTATCCAGGATGGTATTTGCAGGTAGAGCCGAATAGATGGATATACAAAAAAATAACAAGAAATATTAGCAGTACTGTTCTTAAGCTTTGCAGTATTGTACTGTCTCGACAGTACACAATCCACAACTATGGACATTCTTAAGTGGAAATAAAAGGTGCTGTGTCATCTTGTACGTGGTAGTACCAGTTACTGCTCTGCTAGGCTTCATGTCCTAATCTACCCTCAAATATTTGCATATTTACATAGAAGGCTTGTCGTGTTAAGAGCCATCCCAAAGCAGTCACTGTGCAAAGCAGTGGACAATAAAACCTCCAGATAGAGAGTCTGCACGGACACAGACTCTCTCTGTTCACTTAAAAAGCGAAACACCACTGAATGTAGCACAAACCTTTACTAAACCATGAACGGCATTTTTATTGTTATTTGAAAACAGGGACAGCTGTAAACTTAAATTCACCCACACACACAATGATTTTTAAGTGTTTGACATAGAAAATAATATATTTGATGGAAGCAGAACAGCTTAACAGAATTGGAAAAATCTAAAACTGCCTGAGAGGCTGATATTGGGGAACCTATTCTGGATGACATTATTTCCAAAATACATACTTCATCCTTTTGTGTCCACCATGGAGTCATCCAGTTTAAAGTTGTGAATCACTCCACTGCTCTAATGATAAACTGGCAAAGATATATCCCAATGTTGACCCAATGTTCCCTGATGTCAGCACTCCTCTGCCTCCCTTTGTCGTATGTTTTGGTCTTGTCAATCTCTGTCTGGTGTCTGGACCTTAGTTTTTCATTCTCTTTCAGCAATAGCGAATATGACTATTAATCCCAATCCTTTTACAGCAATGTTTGGAGTGGTACTAGATGATATAAAGCTTTCCCTTTCTTGTCAAAAGGCTATAGCTTTTGCATCTTTTATTGCCCGTCATCTCATTTTACTGAACAGGAAAAGTAAATTCCCCCCTACTTTTAGTCAGTGCATCCATGAGGTCATGATGTTTTTGAACTTGGAGAAGATCAGGTATTCTGTATATGGATCTGCAGAGAAATACAATAGGACTTGGTCCTCATTTGTAGCACATGTCAAAACATTAACACTGCATTGAAGTCTACTTGAGATTGTGTATATCAGTTTAATTTGATGGGCTGTGGTTTTCTGCAGTGTTGGATGCATTCCCTTTTTGTTTGCCTCTGAAAGGTGGGGTAGGAAGAGGTGTGTGGTGGGTAACATATTTACCATGATCTTTATTCTGTCAATATGTTTTGTAAATTTGGAAAACAACAATAAATAAAGTTCAATAAAAAAAGTTGGAGAGGTGTAGCATGGATGAGTAGGGAGCCTCAAATAACACACCCAGAGTATTTCTCAAGTTGTTAAATCAGAGAGAAACACTATGACAAAACAATACCGTTAGATGTATTGTTCTAACGGTATTGTTAGATGCCTAGTGACGTATATCTATTGTGGTTTACTATATATTAAAGCTTAAGGATAAGTTCGGTTTCTACAGCTTTCACGTTGTTTATAGAATGAAGTAGAACAATATACTCACCCAGAAGGCTTTCCTGATCCAAACAGTGCTTCGGGAGATATTTAGATCCAAAATCGAGCGGCGGACATCCATATAATGGTAGCACATGGGGCATGTATAGTGCCGCTCCTAAAACTACATTAATCATCCAAAACCTCATTAGTTTCACTAATATTTCATCATGGTCCACTCGGGTTACTCCTCCAAGACAGTCCGGGGTCCCTCCACCCATGTTTTTGTGACTGTGCTGACCTCTGAACTGAAAGCTTTCTTCACGGCTGCCACCCAGCGAACTTATCCTTTAAGGCGACTGCCTGCTACTCAACAACTTTCTTCTTCAAGTTTTGTGCAAAATGGACGAATATCTATCGGATGAAGATGTTGTGGACGAGAACTTTGAATATGATGGGTGTCTTTACCGTTTCGAGCCAGAGTTTACAGATGAGGAGCTCATTGAAAGGAGGAAGCCATACTGCGCATATGTGGCAGCCGTAAAGAAAGTCTTCAGTTCAGAGGTCAGTACAGTCACAAAAACATGGGTGGGCGACCCTGGACTGTCTTGGAGGAGTAGCCCGAGCGGACCATGATGGAATATTGGTGAAACTAATGAGTTTTTGGACAATTAATGCAGTTTTAGGAGCGGCACTATACATGCCCCGTTTGCTACCATTATACGGATGTCCGCTGCTCGATTTTGGATCCAAATATCTCCCGAAGCACTGTTTGGATCAGGAAAGCCTTCTGGGTGAGTATATTGTTCTACGTCATTCTATAAACAATGTGAAAGCTGTAGAAACCGAACTTATCCTTTAAGGCAAGAGAGTAAATAAAGAACATCAGACAACAAGGTCTGATGGAGGTTTGTAAAACAACTCAGCGAATATTTCATGAAACGTATTACTGTCATTTGTTACATAACCATTAAGGTAAGATTCAAAGATGTAGCATAAAGTGATGAACAGCTTTCTCATAGAGCCAGAGGAAGAAATACTCACACTTTGAGTCGGGTGTAGTTGCCATTAGGAAAGTAAAGGTAGCAGGAAGGAAACTCGGTCACTCCCAGTCTAGAAACCAGATCCTCCTCGGTCCTCTCAACCCTCCGCACAGCAATATTCTCAAACTGCAACATGTCCATGATTACCTGAAGAAAATTGTCCATGCATAAAAGGTTCAATTAAGATTCAACCCATGCTAGATTCTGACTAATTATGGAGAGAAAGATCTTGTGCCTATGAGATTCAGTTATTCCAATCCACAAACCATCATCAGTGAACAGACTTTGACAATAATTTGATGAGAATTCTCTCTTTTATTTCACATCCAAGCACTCACCATAAGAGCACATCCCTTTTACTGTCTACAGAGCAAAAAGAGTTCAAGGACACTTTGACTGATACCTCTCGGCCAACGTAGGAATTTTGGTCCTCAAAGATCAGAGCAAGGTATTGAACAAGGTTGTTTTCAAAGAACCTGTTGACCTCTGGTGCTCTGGAGGGGGAGGAAGAGAACAAAAAATGTACATGTTGTCAAATCAAAAAGTTACACTACGCCTTTAAGAAGTGACCTTAACTGATCTCAGAGAAAGAAAAATGGAGGTTACAGCTTTGTTTTGTTTTTTTTTAAACTAAGTCTGCACCTATTCAAAGAGCACGCACATCTGGTCATAAAATGTAAAATACTTTACAGCAGAATATCTAGTTTTAAGTGTGTGTTTTATGTTGATATTCATGTTTGTTTTGCTTCCATCACTGATTCAACGAGGACTGTTTTGTCATGATTCTAGTTCTTTCACTTCCTTAATCAAAAAAATTATAGGAAATCATGAGATGATGACTGGACCTATTGAAGCTCATTTGTAAAATTACTCTTGTAGACATCTTAATGTCCCTGCAGGTTTGTGAAATAAATGCATATTCATCAGCATGCTGGAACATCTGGACAACCTGATGAAGACTTTTCTCATTGGACAGCTGCACCATATAAAGATAAGGGTAACTAGATTTTAAGTTTCAAAAAACTGCCCCAGTGACAAGGACCACACTGCAGTTTAAACTTTATATTTCTTGGCCGTTTGGTAGAATGTAAAAGATTTAACTCCAGCATGCCACAAGATCAACAGCTGTATCTGAACAACTTTGAGAGAGGCATGGTTCCTAAGTGTAAATGAACAAGATGACAGGAAAAAAGTTTTGCAATATTAATTGTTCTCATTTTTTATGTTTTTATTTGTACTGCTGCAAGGTATTCCCTGAAAAGAGACCTCAGTCTCAGCGGGTCATCCCTGCTTAAATAAAAGTTAAATTAAATAGATAAATCAGAGGAACATGATAGGAATCTGAGTTTAAATAGACAAAAACCTTTTAGGTTTTTTCTTGCTCAAGCTCTGGTTCATATTTTCATTTTTATGACTCCTAATGTAAGTTTCAATAACTAATATTTTTTTTTTAATTCTAGCTTTGAGATACAAAGTATACCTGACAATGCTTTGTTCTCAGTCTGACACTCTATGAGAGCTCCTGCCCCTTTAAGGCCCCCTGTCTGGTTAGCAGGTCTGTTCTGTGATTACTGGCCATTTCAATGCAATGTTGTCAACAACTCTGCATTCTGTCTACCATCTCTGCCAATGCTGATAGGCTTAAACTGAAGACAAAACATTGGTAGGATGTCACACTGTTGGGTCTATTTGGGGGGCTGGGGAAACAGGTGACTACAACATTGTTTGACCCTACTCATATAACTCTTGTGGGAATTTATCACAAAAGCTTAAAAGCTTAAAAAAATCTTATTTCCTTAAACATCAACATTAATATCAAGTGTGATAACCATTACAGTTGTTGAAAATTCTGTATCAAATTTTCAGGTGGCAGTTTTTAATACATTTCAGAAAATTGTATGATAACATTAAAGCTTTATAGTTATGATGTTCAGACTGTTGTGATACTGGCTGGCTGAAAGACCCCTGCAGGTCTAAGAATTAAAGAAATTCATTTAAGGGAGCAAACATTTTTTTCCTGTGTGGTAAACAAATTTCTATTTTATCTTTTATAAAAACAAGCTCAACATGTGAAGAGTTGTGGTCTCAATCGGCAACCCCAAAAAATTAATAAAGTAAATTTCAACAATTACAAAGGGTATGTCCATGAGTGTGTATGTTTAATTACTTTGTGAATTCCATTGGGGGGCAGGCAGGAGGCGTGGACTCTCCATGTTCTAGCAGTTTGTCGAGCAGAGTTCGGCGAATTTCCTCTGAGCTATGAATGACTGAAGGTAAACAATATCAGAACGAGCAGTAACACCAACTCACTAACATTTGCTGACTTGAGGCCAAAGGCGTATGATAACACATCAACATTCAGATTTCCATTTGCTCAATACAACATTCTTTAAAACACCAGAATTTAATAGATTATGTGGCTGTGGTAGTTGCAAAAGTAAATGTAGTAAAAGTGGTACCTTGCATGGGTTGTCCGGTAGAATCATTTTTTGAATAAGCTGCGAAGAACTAAATAGAAGGAAAGGGAAGCTTTCAGTTACAAACAGGGTATATGCATGAATCTGAAGTTTCATTTTACGCCTTGCAAGTCCTTTTTCCAGACCTTTCAGGTACAATAAAACACTACTGCATCTTCATTTCTTGTCTGGTTGCATTTGGCAACACTGTAATGTTGTTTTATCATTTTAAAATAGTGCATTTGAAAAGTCATAGGGTGTGATAACTACTAATCATCATCCTCCAATGTAAGATTTATTTTTGAAGGCACATGTAAAAAAAAATCTGGAAAGAACAGATTGGATATTTTTATGTAAAACCACAATTACACCATGTTATTACCATAGTTTGTTTTTTCTATTTTTTCTCTCATTTGTAAGTTCTTTTTTACTTTACTCCATTTTGTTCTATTTACCTGCTTTCAGAGACAGTGTATAGTAGTAGAAAGGGTAAGAGATACATGCAATAAGAAGCCTGTGTCTGGATTTAAACCCATGCTGTCTGCAAGGTTTTGTACCTGCTGTCCCCAGTTTGCCATCTTGTATATCACCATTGGCATTTCACTATTTGCAAAGGGTTTAAAGCAATAACTGAAGCTGTCTGAAAGTAGCTGAACAAAATTTTAGAGAGGTGCCCCCCTCTGTAAAGTTTGGGTTGCAGTAGTTACCTCCACCAAGGAGGTTATGTTTTTGGGAGAGTTTGTCCGTCTGTCCGTCCGTCTGTGAAAAAATAACTCAAAAAGTCATGGACGGATTTGGATGAAATTTTCAGGAAATGTTCAGCATGGGAAAAGGAAGAACTGATTCGATTTTGGCGTTAATCCGGATCAGCGTCTGGCCGCCATGGCGTAAAATGCGATTTCTGTGAATAACTACTGAACTAAAATAGATATCACTACGAATCTAATTGCTAATTGTATGTTTTCATGGTCAAGGAATCTAAATATTTAGATGAAATAAAGGTAGGACTAATATTTATGGTCAAAATGACAATATGGCTGAGGACTGAGGAGGACTGGCGGAGGTCTGCGCTCTCCGAGTGCTTTCTAGTTTTATTAAAGTGATGTTTTTCATCTTTACAATATAAAAAAATAAATGAATACATTTGCTTTTAACAAGCTCAAGTCCAAGGAAACGGATCTTGCCTTATTTGTGACCCATTTTGACATACATTTGGGGAAGAAAGCAGTTCAACATATAGCACATTGTACATTGTACACCAAGACAAATTAACTATAGCTTTCTCCTTGTAGAGAACATAGTCAGTTTTCAAGAGGTGACAAAAGCAAGCACAAACACAATCCCACAAAGCATTGACTCAAACCAAACACCCCTTACAATTGAAATAGAAAGAGGAGAGATCCAACAAGATGGCCAACAATAACCCAAAGCCATGTTGTATAGTGTTTGGTAGTGGGAGGCTAGCAGCTTTTTCCTCTGCCTGCTTTGACCTCTAAATCCTTCCTGGTTAAAATTAGTCGCAGATGTTAAAGCTCCATTGTGTGTCCCAACAAGAAGGGGCTCTTTGTATTGACCGCTTTCAGCGGATGACAGTGAGGGGGCACAAGGAATGTGAGGAGAGCCTTAAACACACACCGATAATGACTGATCAGATCACATGCTGATTATGGCATAGATGTTGCTTGGCCACATCCGCATGGTGGTTGCTGATTACACAAAAGTTAACTGGACAAGAAAAGGTATCATGCTTTCAGCCATTTCTTCAAAAATATTGACGCTGTTGGGCACAAAGCTCATAAATTAGTGCTATTGGAAGCATTGCCTGAAAGTGACCATGTAAGAGTTCGGTCATTACTATTTGTAAGGCTGATTCTGTGTCAGAGTTGCCAATAATACTGTCTGCAGTCCTTTTTTCAATGACGACATTACTGTTCATTTATATGCTGCTTAATTTAGCATATCTCATTTTGTGATTTTTAGAAATATTTCTTTGAGTTTGCCCTGATAACACATAACATTCTAATACAATATAGCTACATTCACAAGGCTTACATGGCAAAAAAAAATCACTATTTTTGCACAATGGGTACTAAAACATTTGAAGTTTCCTTTTAAGGTCTAAGAGAGAGTTACCTCATTCACAAATTGACTTTCAAGAAACACAGAAACCTTATTAAAATTTTTTAAAAGTGTATGCATGTACTTAGAAACACAGAAACCTTAATAAAAGTTTTTAAAAGTGTATGCATGTACTTACTATGACTCAGCAAACAAATAAAAAAGATATATTTGGCATACAAGATATTGGATTTTTTGCCATTATGTACTATGCTGTTATTATCACCAGTATACTCATTAGCACCAGTGACAATATCAATACAAAAACATATCATCTGTCAACAGTGCAAAAACTCGGCTTTAAGAAAAATGACCTATTTCTTTCATAGTGACAGTCTACCTATGTAAGAAAAAGATTTAGAGCAAGAAAAACTTCATGTTATCCTACTTTTTTTACAACACT